>PVJL010004715.1:0-123657 GCA_004026885.1 Lyroderma lyra | reverse complement strand
AATTCAGTGGAAAACTATTCAGTAGACACCTAATGCAATATGATACAAAAACAAATCATACTGCAATACCTCAAATGTATTCCTGTTCAGGCAATGAAACTTTACAAATTCAGGTTAATGATAAGCTAAAAGAAATTAAGAGTTCCTTAATGTCTCTTCTACTTATAAGAAATTTTCATTAGGAGAATGCTGTTATAAAACGAATCAAAAGGAGTTTTGGATGTTATTACTATTTTATCAAATTAGTGTCAAATGAAAAATAAATATATAGAAGTTAAATTTGAGAAACTAGCATTTATTGTGTACACAATATGCCTGGCACTGTTTTAAGGGGCTTAAAGCATATTTTTTTCTCATAGTGATTCCATTATATTGTTATGAGCATTATAGGTATAGGTAATACTAATGAGGTACACAAAGTTTAAGAAACTTGTCAGAGATTTGTCTAGCTAATGAACGAACAGAAGAGCCAGATTTTTTAGTCCAGGAAACTTGGCTCAAGAGCCCATATGCATTACAATATATAGTAGAAATAAAATTTTTAAATAAAAAACTTTTGGAGAGGGGCCAAGAAGAAGTAATTTCAGAAGTGAATGTAATAGTTCTGTTAAACTTAAAAGATATATTAGGCATAAATAAAAAATAAAATGTGTATCAGAGGTACATAAGCCAATTAATTTATTTCTGAGTATTATAAATTTAAGTATAACACATGTTAGTTCATATATGTTAGGGAACACATTGGCTCCAATTTGATAGAATGATAAATTATAGTTACAGAACAGAGAAACTAGCCCTCCATACATAAATGACTCATCTATTTATGGTTTCTGGATACTGTATATTTTATTTCATTCTTAAAGCAGAAGAGACAACACATCTTACTAACAAGCAGAAGAAGAATAATCTATCTCATGTCACACACTATTTTCTTTGACAATTGTGGATTATAAGCTTAAACTAAAGATTTACCTTGCTTTAGATATGTCTTTAATGTAGATTCAGTCCTGTGTTTGTTTGTTTGTTTTTCTTTCCCTTACTTCATTATGCTTTGGGAAGCTCAAACTACTTTCAATCTATATCATAGAAATTTTAAATCTCTCCAGTCTTTTTTTTGCATTTGCACTAAATTCTTTTTTCTGTATATCAATAAAATACTGCTGATTTCATCATTTCATTAAATTAAAAACTAGAAGTAATTTTCAATTAGTTACAAACAATTCCTGATTTCTCAGATAGGAATTAAAGGTTTTCTAAATAGCTGAAATCAATCTGCATTCCATGTATATCAGACATGGCTATCAAGTATTATATAATCTGATCACTTCAAGTGGCCTTGAAGATCTAGGAGCCCATAGTTAGTCAAGAAAAAACACTGTATCATACAACACAAGAACAAACCAACATTTTAAATAGCCTTTCTTAAAACATCTCACTGGAAAAATAATCCCCATAAGTGATAGAACTCGACTTTATACACAGTAAGTACCATATTTTGCTGTGTATAATGTGCACTTTTGAGCCCAAATTTCTGAGGGAAAAATAAAGATGTGCATTATACTTGGTAGTACTAATTCCATATCCAGGTAAATGTTTTTAATTCTTTTATTTATGCTTATGAGTTAAAAGTGCAACTCTAGAAATCAATAATGATCTCCATATGCAAAATAATACCTTGGAATATGATAATTGGTATTTTCTACATAAAAATTTTTATACGTAACATTTTTTGTATCTTGTATCTGTTCTTGTGTTTTGCAATTATTTGTTACATAAAATTTTTGGTACCATACATAATATATTGAAAAAAATAAATGCTAAAATTCTGTTATAATATAAAAAACAAGTGCTTAAATGTAAACAAATGAAAATTTGAATTAAAAAATTTAAAAAAATTTTTTTTCTCTGAAAGTTTGGGCCAAAAATGTGGGTGTGCATTATACATGGGAGCTCCTTATATAGGGTACTTGATAATTGTGTGCACAGAGTGATGGTGGAAGGTCACTATAAGAAGTCCCAAGAAACAAAATTTATTTCTGTAACTTGAATTAGACACTAGAAGTAACTTAATTTATCAATTTATAAGGGCTCTGTGGCCAAAGACAGGTTGTCATTTAAAGCATTTTACATAGAAAAAGTGCTACATACATCATGGCTGAATATCACTATAGTCAACTTTGAAGTACTCACCTTGGGAAGCTGTGCACTGATGTAGCACCTAGTCCACCCTTTAAGGAACTTTTGGAACCCTTTTTCTGGAATGGCCATCAGAGCTGTTGTTGTATTACCCTTGATGTCATGAATGTCAGCAAAATGTCTTCCTTTCAATATTTTCTTTATCTTAAAGGTGAAGAAAAAAGTCACTGGGGGCCAAATCAGGTTAGTAGGAAGGGTGTTCCAATACAGTTATTTGTGTGCTGGCTAAAAACTCCCTCACAGACAGTGTTGTCTGAGCTGGTGTATTGTTGAAACACTAGAGCCATGAGTTGTTAGGAAAAAGTTCATGTTGTTTTTGTCTAACGTTTTTATGCAGCCTTTTCATCACTTCCAAATAGTAAACTTGGTTGACTGCTTGTCTAGTTGGTACAAATGCAAAATGAACAATCCCTCTGATATAAAAAAAATGTTAGCAACATCATCTTGACTCTCAATTTGAACTGACAGAACATTTTGAATCATGAATTGGCTGACTTCCATTGTAAACTTTGATGTTTTGTTTCAGAGTCATACTGGAACACCCATGTTTCATCACCAGTGATAACATGGCCCAAAACATCATCTTACTTCTCCAAAAGGTCTCGGCAAACTTCGACTCTCCTTTGCTTTTGTTCATCTGTGAGCTCCGTTTGGATCGTTTTTACACACACCTTTCCCATGCTTAGATTTTCAGTTAAAATATTTCCCTGTTTTTCTACCGATATGTACTTAGTCTACTATGCTTCTCACAGTCAGCTGATGATTTTGATGCACAATGCCATACATTTTTGCAGTGTTTCCATCAGTTTTGCTCCTTAGTGGCTGCCCTGATCTCTGTTCATCAGTGATGCTTACTCTCCCCTTAGAAGAAAGTTTAATCCATTTGTACACTTCCATTTTTTTCATGGCATTATCCCCATTAACTTGGATTAACATGTCCCTGATTTCACTTCCACTCTTGCCAACTTTAACAAGAAATTTAATGTTTGTTTGTTGCTCTATTTCAAGCTTCAATATTCTCGTGACAGCACACAAAAACATGCAACAATAATTAACTCCATTGAGCAAAACACTGCCACACATCGATATGAGCACAGCTGTAAGACAGAGATATACCAAGTTTATGAAACCTTACCAAATTGTTTGTACAGTGCTACTAAAATAAGCTCAAGGTGGCAAATTCACCAACTTAATTGTCAGCCCTCGTATAAAGACATATGAATAAAAAATAAATATGTAAGAAAACCTTCAACTTTTATATTGTCTTTCCTCAAAATATCCAGTACTCTGACTTATAATACCATAGGTCAGTTTTTTCTGTTTTTGAATTCTGTGTAAGTAAAAACATGCATTTATAATTTTTTATGTTTAGCTACTATTGAGTAACATTTCATACATGAAATTCACTCTTACTGATACAGCAGTGATTCATTTAGAACTATTCTTTCATAACATTTCTTTGTTGATGTACATTTAGATTGTTTTCAGTTTGGAACTATAACAGATAATGACACTTTAAAAAAGTTCTGTACATGTCTTTTAGTGTACATATGTACACACTTCTATTTGGTTCATAATTAAAAGTGAAATTCTGCTTCATGGAGCACTTACACTTTAACATTTAGTAAGTTCTGCAAAATAGTTCTCCAATGTAGTTGTAACAGTTCATACTGCCTCAGGCAGTTAAGAAAATTCCAGTATTTCCTAACCTCACCATCACTCAGGACTGCTTAGTATTTAGAATCATATCTATGTTAATGTGTATAAAGTCATATTATATAAGGTATTATTTTGCATGTCTCTTATACAAATGAACATGCTTTCTTATGTTTATTGGTCATTGTATGCCCTCAAATTTGAAATTATAGCTCAAATATGTTGCTCATTTAAAATTTTAATTTTGTATCTGTTCCTTGCAGCTTTTTATATAACTTATTGAGAAATAGATGTAAAAACATTCCACTATCAAAGTGGATTTGCTTCATTTTTCTTTAATTCTGTTGTTTTTAACTTTTAATATGTTTTGGGATTAAGTTATTAGGAGCTTAGAATTTTACAAATGCCATAGCTATCTGACAGAAATCACCATTTTATTATTAGGATATATTCTTCTTTTATATAATATATACTTTTGATCTGTAAATTAACTTTATCTGTTATCAATATATTGCATCATCTCTCTGTTGGTTAGTGTTCTTGTATAAGTTTTTTCATCCCATTGTGTATATTTTGGTTTTGTTTTTGTTTTGTTTTGTTCTTTGTTTTGATTTGTTTTTATTTATTCGGTGTGGTAGTCCTTGAATAACTTGCAGTTCACCAATTTCTAAATTGAAGATAGTTTTCTTTCAATGTTATATCTTTATCAAATGTGTTAATAAACATATATATATGTTGAATCATGTTTTAAAAGTAATTTGACAATGTTTTACAATGTGATATATTTCCTTTAATATTTTATATTTTACTTAATGCTTTTAAAAACTTGTTGTCTAAAGAAGTCTGACACTTCACTAGGTTGCTAAAATAATAATCACAATTTTTAAAAAGTCCTGCAAGTAGTCTCAGATGCTTAGCTAATCTCACTGGATTTCCTTTCCTGATCCTAGCTAGGCCCATAATCCTTTACTACTTTGTTCATTCTCTGCTGCTTTCAATCATACATTTTCTTTTTTTAAGCTTTAATAGTTATTCTCAGTGGATCAATTGACCTGACTTACTCTGTTTAGTGTCACCAGGAACTAAACCACTCCAATCTATATTCATTTTGGTCACTGGTTGTACATGTGAACGTCATTAATATTTTAACCTCACTCATAGTCCTAAAATCTCTAACTGTTTAGAAAAATTTTCAGATGATATTTTGGGCTTTTCAGAGATAAAATTATGTGATATCCAAATAACACGTCCCTCTCATTTCCATTAGTTTATATATTTTTGTACTTCTCTTCTATGTATTTGCCTTTGCTAGTATTATTGACAATATTTAAAAACATTGGTGAAAATGTGGAGCTTTGTATTGTTACTGATAATAATGTAAATGCTTCTTACATCCTCAATTACTATGATTCGGACTTTTGTTATAATATTAATAAAATATTAATCTATTTTTGTTCCTATTTCATTATTTATAAACAGAAGTAGATACTAAAATTCATCACACATTTTTCATATCCATTAAGATTAATATTTAATTCATTTATTTGTTGGATTAGTATATAAGTAGTTTTTCTAGTATTTCATTACCCCTTTGGTAAATTGTTTTCTGTATTTTATCTAATCTAAATGGTTATATTTTTATCAACAAAATAAAAATACATTGGCAATCTTTATAATTTTTATATTACAGTTATGTACAGATGTTTGTTTAAATAAAAATTTGGCCCTCAGAGAGAAATTTTTAAGAATAAATGAATAATAGTAGTTTAAAACCACTTCTACCTAAAAAAAAATTAAATAAAATCATAATAGTATAAAAAATTTAAAAAGGTTACTAAAATTTAAGCATTAATCCTCTATTTGTCTATGAGAGCAATTATACAAATAAACTAGAGGTCAAAATGTTCCACTTTTATGTATTTGTAACCATTGAAAGCTTCCAAATACCTTAAAAAATAATAATGAATTATTTTTTTACTAGAAGGTAACAAAACCCAAGCCTTGTTATATGTATGTATAAGTTTTTTATTGTTTAAAAAATATTTTTGTTTGTCAGGATGAAAGCTCACTTATCCATAATATGATGGAGGTGAGCTACACATTTAAGATTAAGAAACTTAAAGCATGAGTTTTAGGATTACAAATTAAGGAGCAGAAAAACTTGAGCAAACTTTCATCAACAAAAAATTTAACCATCAACACACAAGAAAAGAAACTATATGATTTTTATACTGATTATATTTAAATAATTACTTTACAAACCATTGCTTCTATTTTTTATATTTACTAACATACAAAAAAATATGAATTACTTTCAAACTAAATTCACCATTTAATTTTCCATTGCATATGCTAGGGACTCAACAAGAGGTTATGAGAATCACAAAGTTAAAAAATATGCCCTTTTTCTCCTCAGATCTTAGAGCAACTCTCATGGTTTGCAGACAAAATTAATGATAAGCCAAAATTCAGTTAACCAAAGAGAACAAAGTCATAAATCCAATTCATATATGAGTATGTAAGAGAAGTCCTGAGATGTGTACCACACTATGGATGATGTATAATCATTCAAAACTGTATTCTTGAACCTTCTCAAACAAAGTAGTTCTCTGTATGAGTTTCTTTGTGATTCTCAAGATGTAATTACTATTTGGCCAATTAAATAGTATAGAAAGACTTCGGACATGGATTTCTTCATTCTCTTTACAAAGTCAATATTTCTCTTAGTTCAAACTTTTCTACCATGAAAGAATAATAGCATTTGATATTTTGTTTATAAAGTCTATCATTACCCTAGGTTAGAAGAATAAAAAATAAAACAAAACAAATACAAAACACAAACAAAAAAACCTAATTTAAGTTTAACTCTACAGCATGTAAAGTGAAGTTTTATTATGTGCTGACATAAGCTAACACAAACAAACAAAAAAGGTAAAGCTGTATCAGTTTTCTGTTATTGACTCTTCCCTAGTACATTTGGCTACTTAGGGCATTTTGCCCTGAGGAGCACTTTTTTGCCCAAATCTGTGAGGAAAAAATGAGGATGCTCATTATACATGGGTAGTATTAATTCTGTATCCATATAAATGTTTTAAATTACTTTATTTATGCTTATGAGTTAAAAGTGTAACTCTAAAAATCAATAAGACACATTAGGTGGTGAACTGATTATACAACAAGCTGACAATGCACTGTAGAATTGTATGCCTGAAACCTATGTCATCCTTGCTAACAGATGTCACCCCAATAAGTCTAACAATAAAAATGAATTTAAAAAAAATCAATAAGAATATCTACATGCAAAATGGAATACAATAATCAAGGGTTTTTTTGTATAAAAAATTTTATACATAAAGTTTCTTGTAGCGTAATATGTTAAAAATAAATGCTAAAATTTCCTTATAATACTGAAATGTACCTAACTATAAACTAATAACAATTCCCATTAAAAAATTAAGACAAAAGTTTTTTGGGGGAAAGTCTGAACCAAAAATGTGGGTGAGCATTGTACATGGGAGCACATTATACGTGGCAAAATACAGTAGTGCTTGGTATAATCTGTTGCCATAGAATTCTTGTTTAATAGCATAATTTTCTGTAAGTGTTCCTGATGGCTTTATTGAAACATAGTAAAATTCCAATTTACTATTTTATAAAACAATGAATTTTTAATTTATTTAAAATTATTGTGCTTTTTTGAACTTGGTTATCTCTTACAGACTATTTTATTGTTAAATTTTGGGGGGTGATTGATATTGGTTAGTAAAAATTACATAGGTTCCAGATGTGTAATTCTACAGGACATTGTCTATGTGTTGTATTATCTGTTCACCACCCAGAGTCGATTCTCTTTCCATCACCGTATATGTGACTTCTCCTCTCTCCTCTCCCATACCCTCCCCACTTACCCACAGGTAACCATGAAGTTATTGACTGTGTCCATGAGGTTTTGCTTTTTTCTTGCTTTCAGTTTTATATTCTACACATGAGTGAAGTTATACGGGTCTTGATTTTTTCTGCCTGGCTTATTTCGCTTACCGTGATGATCCCGAGTTCCATCTATTTTGTTGCAAATGACAGTATTTCATCTTTTCTATAGCTGAGTAATATTCCATTGTGTATATGTACCACAGCTTCTTTATCCAGTAATCTACCGAAGGGCACATTGGTAGTTTTCATGACTTGGCCACCATGAACAGCACTGTGATGAGCATTGGGGTTTTTAAGTCTTTGCAGACTAAGGTTTTCAAATTTGGGGGGTAGATATCCAGAATGGGGATTGTCAGGTCATATGGTAACTCCATTCTCAATTATCTGAGAGACCTCCCCACTGTCCTCCACAGTGGCTGTACCAATTTGCATTCCCACCAGCAGTGTGTGAGGGTTCCTTTTTCTCCACAGCCTCTCCCATTCTAACAGGTGTGAGGTGACATCTCATTGTGTTTTTGTTTTTTTTTTTTGCATTACCCTAATGCAAAAAATGAAGTTGAACATTTTTTCATAAATCTGTTGGCCATTTGTATGTCTCCGTGGGTAAAGTGTCTGTTCAGGTTCTCTACCCACTTTTTAATTGGACTGTTTTTTTGTCGTCGTTGTTGAGTCATATGAGTTCTTTGTGTATTTTAGATATTAGTACCTTATCAGAGGTGTGGTTTGCAAATTTTTTTCTCCCATTCAGTTGGCTGTCTCTTTGGCTTTGTTGATGGTTTCTTTTGTTGTCCAGAAGCTTTTTACTTTGATATAGTCCAATTCATTTATTTTTGCTTTTACTACCTTTACCTTTCAGGTCAGGTTCACAAAGTCCTCCCTGAACCTGAGGTCTGCAAGTTTAGTACCTATGTTTTCTTCTATACAGTTTATTTTTTCAAGTCTTATGTGGAGGTCTTTAATCCATTTTGAGTTAATTTTGGTATATGGTGACAGTTCACAGCTCAGATTCATTCTCTTGCATGTGGCTTTCCAATTTTTCCAGTATCATTTATTGAAGAGGCTTTTTTCCCCATTGTATTTTTTTTGCTCCTTTGTCAAAAATTATTTATCCATATATTTACAGGTTTATTTCCAGGTTTTCAATTTTGTTCCATTGGTTTATGTGTCTGTTTTTCTGCCAAAACCAAGCTGGTTTGATTATTGATTCTTTGTAGTATAGACTAAATTTGGGGAGATGATGCCTACACTCTTATTCTTTTTATGTAGAATTGCCTTGGCTATTTGGACTCTTGTGGTCCCATACAAATTTGATGATTTTTAAATCTGTGTCTTAAAAGAATGTTTGTGAAATTTTCATGGAAATTTTGTTAAATCTGTATGTTGCTTTGGGTAA
Source organism: Lyroderma lyra (assembly GCA_004026885.1). NCBI lineage: Eukaryota > Metazoa > Chordata > Mammalia > Chiroptera > Megadermatidae > Lyroderma > Lyroderma lyra. The sequence continues at coordinate 114,482 of PVJL010004715.1, read as the reverse complement.
TAAAGACTTTTTAACAATGTTGAGTCTTCCAATTCAAGAACATGGAATAACTTTTCATTTATTTGTGTACTCTTCAATTTCTTTTAATATTGTCTCGCAGTTTTCTGTAAATAAGTCCTTCAAGTTCTTAATTTCTAAAAATTTTACTATTTTTACTGCAAAAGGAAAAAATATTGACTTTCTCATCTTTTTCTGGAGTTCCACTGTTGGTATTTAGAAATGCAATTGATTTTTATGCATCGATTTTGTATCCTGCAACATTACTGTATTCATTTATTGTTTCTAATAGTTTTCTGATAAAGTCTTTGAAATTTTCTACATAAAGGATCATGTCATCGGCAAATAGCAAAAGTTTAACTTCTCTCTCAATTTGGATACCTTTTATTCTTTGTTCTTGCCTGAATGCTTCTGCTGGAACTTCCAGTACTATATTTCATAGGGGGTATCCTTGTCTTGTTCCTGATTTTAGGAAAATTGGCTTCAGCTTTTTCTTGTTTAGTATGGTATTAACCAAGGGTTTGTCATACATGGCCTTTATTTTGTTGAGGTATTTTCCTTCTATACCCATTTTATGCAGTGTTTTGATCGTAAATGGATACTGTATCTTGTCACATACTTTTTCTGCATCAACTGATATGAACATGAGGTCTTTATCTTTAGTTTATGTGGTGTATCACATTGATTGATTTGCATATGCTGAACCATCGTGCGCTCCCACTTGATCGTGTTGTATAATCTCTTTGATGCGTTGTTGTATTTTATTTGCCAACTTGTTGTTTAGGATTTTTGCATATGTGCTCATCAGAGATATTGGTCTGTAGTTTTCTTTTTTCTGTGTGTTATCCTTATCAGGCTTTAGTATTAGGGTCATGTTGGCCTCTTAGAATGAGTTGGGAAGTATTGCCTTGTTTTCAATTTTTTGTTTTGTGTTTGTCCTTGTGGCTGAGGTGTGTCTCCTAGAGATAGCATATGGATGAGTTTTGTTTTTTTAATACAGTTTGCTACTCTGTGTCTTTTTATTGGTGAGTTCATCCATTTACATTTAGGGTGATGATTGATATATGAAGATTTCCTATGGCCATTATTTTCTCCCTTTTTATTTTTTTGTTGTCCGAACTCTTCCCCATTTATTTTGATTTTTGTTTCAGGTTGAATACCTTCCTTCAGTATTTCTTAAAATGCCAGCATTGTGCTGGAAAATTCCCTCAGCTTCGGTATGCCTGCAAAGGTCTTTATTTCTTCTTCATATCTAAAGCATAACTTTGCTGAATGAATTATTCTTAGCTGGTAGTTTCTCTCTTTTAATATTCTGAATATTTGAGTTCACTTCCTCCTGGCTTATAGAGTTTATGCTGAAAAGTGTGATGATGATAACCTAATGAACTTTTCTTTAAAGTTTATCATTTTTTCCCCTGACTGCCTTAAGAATTCTCTCTTTGTCTTTGATTTTTGATATCTTCAGTATAATGTGCCTTGGAGAAGATCTGCTAGAGTTTAGGCAGCTAGGGGTCCTCTTTTCTTTTTGAATTTGGTGTTCCAAATCTTTCCATAGGTTTGGAAAGTTTTTGTCTACTATTTGTTTGAGTAAGGTGTCTTTAGAATTATATTCTGTTACTTCTGGTATTCCTTTTACAGATTTCTTTTATATAGAGGAAGACAAGGTCTGGAATATGTTTCCTTGCTATGTTCTTTCCTAAGTTTTATAGAGTATACCCCAAATTACAACCACACTCAATGTGTAACAGAGACTTTCATTAACTGTGCTATTCAGTCACCCAAAATTGTCACAATTAGGCCTAATTAGTCAATGTTTTTACTTTAAAGATTTTACTTCTACACATATTTTTACCTTTGAATGGTTATACTATTTCTTGTACAATCTGTCTGGAGGAAATACCTAATCCTATTGCATGCTATTAGATATAATCTATGCTGATAACAAATACATGTCCTTAAATTTTAGTGTTTATTTCATCACAGTTTTCAACTGAAAAACAGATCACAAGGTAAAAGAGTCAAGATTAGCACACTAGTATAGCACAATTTAAATTTATAATTTTTTCCCATCACATTACAATGGCAGATTATATATTTACCAAAAATAAATACCTCATTGTACTTTGTAACTTTATCTATTTATTATTTAAATATTCTTACTAGTTCTAAGGAAGACTAACAAAAGCATGATTGAGTAAGTACTGATAACAAGTGGACTGTGTGATATTATTTCCTTAAATAATTTACTAGATTATTATGTATTAAAAGAAAAACATATATTATATAGCTCTTAGCTAAATTTCATAAATAGTTCAATAATTACTATTTGAATAAATGAACCATTGAATAAATACATGAAGACTAAATTGACTTGCTTTTACATTCAAGCTTTCTGATTTTTAGCTGAGCATATTCTTATGAGCTCTGGACAATCTGAAAAAATGTCTTAGAATTATAAATATAATAGAAAAAATAATCCTACACCATATTCATACCTGTCAGATCTCATAATATACCACGCATTAAGTTATGTTTATGTGACATAATTTAGTACAAATAACTTGTTACCAACACAACGAAGTAAAATCCCTAATAAAAAACACATTATCTACATCTTAGAGAAGCAAAACATATTATCTTTGTTTACTATCACACTTCACTTCTACCACACACAAGTACAAAATATAAAATACACACACATAATCACTATTTTTTCTAATGTCCAGATACTTAAGTATTTCCTGAATATGCGCTCAAGATTTTGATACTATTGCATTTGATTATATTATTTCTTTCTTTTTACTTACTTCAGAGAAAATAAAAACCCACCAGCTCTTGTAAATATCACCTCAAATAAAAGTATCTTTAAATATTAAATAAAAAACTGATTTTATTATTTTCTGTGTTATTACAAGTATATCTTTAGAATATCATTTATATTTAAGAGCAAATATAAATACACGTTTGCACATGTATGTGTGAACATGATCTCTCAAAATATATTAATCCAAAATTATAGTTCTCATATGCATTCAAATCATTCAAATCACCTTGGGAGTTCTTTAAGAATACTAATGCTGAAGTAAATTTGAGATTCTCATTTAATTTCAGGGGTAGAACTAAGATGCAACTTGTTTTAAAATTTAATTTTGATATTTCCAAAGTATAATCAGAGTATGATTCACTATAATAGACATGTTTTTTAAAAGCTATTATCTTTTTATCTTCTATAGAAACCTGCACAAGGCATTTACTTTATCAATTGTTTTGGTTGGTGTTACCTAAAAGGTGAATGAATGCTTGAGAAAAACATGGCCTCTTCTCTGATTCTTCTGATTCTCAGTGTTTCCAGCTCAACACAGACCATACCGACATCTGCATTAGGTAACAGAAATAGAAAAGTAATTTTTACAAAAAGACAACCACCTAAAACATGAAGATATCTGCTTCTTTCCAAGAGGGGGTAACAGAAATTTCCTCTTTTGCCTAAAACAAAATATGTGAGCTCAAAATTGCCAGAGCTTATTTTCTAAAAAAAAAAAAAAATCTGCCTGCCATCAACAAAAGAGAGAAAATTAGGCCAGTCCATAAATCTCTCTGCATTGAGGAGATGGAGCTTGCAGTTCAAGGACAGAATTGTTTAGTGCACAGAGTACAGTACTGGAGAAGAAAGGGTACACAGAGAGACCGCTCTGGTCATCTGCCCACTGTCATCAAATCTGTCCTGAACACAGCATACTTATTAAAAAAAGTATTTGAAGCTGAGGGGAAAAAATCATTCCTCCAAAATAAGAGCAAACAATCCCAGGAGCTAATGTATTAGCCAGAATAGTAAAATTCATAATTGGTTGGGAATCAAGTATTGCGATCATAGGGTTTTTCCTCAGTAGTGGGGTAAAATAATCCTAGACTAAATGTTTTCTCCATGACTTAACAAAACTTGAAATAATATTGTATATCAATTATACTTCAGTTAAAAAATAAACAAAAAAACAAGACTTAGATCTCAAGCACTGATGTTGGAAATCTAAAATAATACAACTTTGAGGAAAAAATTTTGTCAGTTTCCTGAAAATTACACAGTCATTCTGCTTCTTGGTATTTGCCCAAGAGAAATTAAAATTTATATCCATACAAAGTCTTACACAGATATGTTCATAGCAGTTTTATTTCTTATAGCTTAACACTACCAACAACCCAATGCCTATCAAAAGCTTAGTAAATAACTAACGTCATACTAATACAGTAAAACACTTCATCAGTGAAACAAAAAGAAATATTGACACAAGGAATGAATGTTAAAACAATTTTGCTGGATGAACAAAACCAAACAAAATAATTATATATTTTATGCTTCTACTTTATAAAATTCTAGAAAATTCATACTAATCTACTATGGCAGAAAGCAGATTAGTATTGTCTGTATTTGGGGAGGGGTATAAGGAGGAATGAGAGAGATGACTTATAAAGCGGCACAATGAAATCTTTGAAAATGAAAACCCCAGAAAAAATAGAACTCATCCTATAAATGTCTTAAGTGGAAAATAAAGTCTTTTCTGAATTAAAATGTGGTCTGCCACTTCAATGGAAATTAGTCACGTACACCATTTCAGAATCACCTTTTACAATTTCTGTTTAAATCACACTGATTGGAATTCTAAACTAGGAATGTGTGTCATATATTAAGAAAAGGATTTTGTATTTGTTTTTGTTTTAAAGCACTTTTCCTAAACCATCTATCTTACATGCCTTTTTTGGTTCTCATCTTCCAACAAAGTTAACACAGCAAAGTTTCTCAGGAAAAGCCATTATACTCAAAAAATTTAAAGGGCAATTGTTTAAGTGCTCAGCCATCTCTTTTGCATCATTGTGTCTTCCTTTATTTGAAAGTTTTTCATCATTTTTAGGTCAGGTTATCTTTCAATACCCAATAAATCTTTCATTCCCCACAATACCTCACTTTCAAATGACATGCTCTTGGCTTACCCAAGAGTGCTGCTACCTCTCCAAAAAATATCAAGAGGTTTAAGAAATCTTTAATAATTGTATAAAATACAAACAACCAGACTGAACATGATTTTTTATTTGACCTTCTGTTGAGTCCTTTCACTTGAGAATTATAATAGTTTATATTTTTATTATTTTTATTATATTTATTTTGATATTTATTTGACTTAAAATTTTCTTCAAGCAGAAAAGAAGATAAATCAACAGAAAAGTAAATGTCTTCCCAGTCAGTACTCAAAATAATACCCATATTTATTAAGTGAATTAACAGAAAATAGAATGATTTCTAATTATGACAGATTCCTTTTGAAATTAAAATTATTTTATATTAAATGTTTAAAAACTAAATACTATCAAACACAAGAGGTCTCTACTGAAAGATTTCTGTAGTCCTTATATCTCTAAGCATGATTTCTATTATGACAGAAATAAAGAAAATATTTTCTACAAATTATTTAAAGAACTTTGAAGTCACAGAGAAAGACCAAGAGATTCTGGGCCAACAGACATATAAACTATGACAGTAATTTTGAAAATGCTAGCTGAAATACAAACTGAATTTAGTGGACTTAAAACCAGAAGACTTGGCTATGAAAGAAAATACAGTATCTACTAATTTGCATATTCTATTAGGTTATGTAATTTTAGGATAAAATCAGTGAATGATGTAGCCAATAATTACATAATATGTAGAAGATCATAAATGTTTTTATCTAGAGTTTATAATTTTTTAAAAATACATGATACCTGTTTTTTTATCATTCCCTACAGTTAATGAAAGTGAAGTTCAGAAATGAAATGAAAAGCTCAAAACCACCAAGCTCCTCAGATTAAATTTAGATCAAGAGACTTGGCCTTGGCGCTCCAAACCACAAGAAGCATGGGCAGGGAGGGTTTGGGGTTGTGCAACATGGCAGGGAAGTGCAATGCCAGTTGGCCTGACACATTAGGCACAGTACTGCCACACTGATGTCCACTTGTGTCTGTCTAAGCATAGATGCATTTCTTCCAGAACTTTTTAAAGTAATTCACTGAATATTTAAAAAACAGAGAGAAAGGGAAGGAGGAGTCTGGGAGTGTGGGAGAGGGGGAGAGAGAAAAGAGAGGGGAGAGAGGGAGAGAGAGAAAGAAATCCAACTGAATATTTCTACCCATTTTGCCAAGTAAAGAGAGATTAGCCAAATGTGCATATATTCTTAGATAGTAAGTGAATATCAAAAGTGAAAAAAATCAAACGAAAATGACTTTTAAAAAGAAGCAATACTTCTTAAAATTATACGCTCTCCTTCATAGTTAGCAATATTAAAACCTTTATTGAATTTCCCTCAGCCCAGTTGGGAGGCAGATAATCACATTTAGAATGTTACACTTTTACTTAGGTAGAAAACCATGATATGTAAAGTTACTTAAAAATTTTTTTTTAATTACAGTACTGTTAATATTATTTTTTTGTTTCCTAATAACACTACGGAACTAAAATTCATTTGTTGTTTCTTGCATTGCTTTTGAAACTCAGTTTGTTAAGCCCTACGTGGCCCTGAGTTCACAAGGCTAGAATAGATTTTTGACATTCAGTGAAATCAAATCATGGAAGGGTACAAATGCTGACTCTTAGAAGACAAATTAATAGGGACTTTACATGGACTGGGAGATTGAGGCCCTTAGGCCCTAGCAATTGCAGAGAATCACTACCACCTTCACCCTGAAGGAGCAGAGGGAAGAACGGGTGTCACTGGTGTATTGGAAAAAAGACAACTTGATAGGGGCTACTTGAAGACTGTGCTGAATCTAGCTCTGTTCTCTTACCTTTAATCTCCTGCTGTGTTTGCTCTTTGGTCAACTCATTCTCGAAGCCAGAAAGCACGGGCAACCCAATTGAAGCCGTTCATAATAATCATTCTCTCTAGACACAGAGCAGGGTGGAGAAGGGCAGGGAGGTTAAATAGACCTTTTCCTGTCCACTAGCATTATGTATTGTGATGGAAAATCATCAGGATAAGGCCGACAGGGAGAGAGAGCTGGCTGCTATTATAGTATTGACATGCTCATATACAAGAGTACACGAGTTCCCTAAGTATAAGTCATTTAGTTTCAGGGTTTCAGAAAGAGAAGATTTTGTGTCAGGAACCAAATGATAAGCAACAGCTTTTACTCTCTCTAAAAATATTTTACAGCAAGTTTGGACAGAGCAGAGGGCACGTTTTCTGTGTTAATGTGTTAACCTGTAACCATATTTCATGGCATGCTTCTACTGCTCTTTCCCGTGGCTGCTGAGTGGAACCCACATCCATGCTCTGTAGTAGCCTACTCATTGCTTGTGTTTTCAGCCTTCAAACACATCATGAATTCTTATTCCTGTAACTTATTGATGGCTATATTTGGGGGACAACTTGAGTTCTGTCAACCCAAGAGTGGGCTAGTGACTACTTGCTCACTGCTGTAGGATTACGTAGGTCATCGCTCACCTCTTCACTGTTGAAACGGCCTACATTATGCCTATGGCCTTACTTCCTCGAGACTTATTACTCCACAACTATATTATTTTTACTGTTACTCAGAATTTAAAAATTACTACTTTGGACATCAGCTTCCTCAGGTAAATTTAAATCACTTTATTATTTTTCATCTCATGATTAGTTGACAGATTGAGAAAGCTAAAAAGTCTCCCTACATCTTCTGAAATTTAAGCAAGGTGTAATTAGTCATGATAAATTTGGATTTACCCAGAATATAATATGTTTAAGCAAGAAATATTTATCATCTATTCTGCAGTCTCAGTCTTTCCAGTTAAGAAATTGCTCCCTAATTCTTTCTTTATTCACTACTAAAGTCACTTTCTCTCAGTTTCCTTGTCGTCAGTAATATCTCCCATTTAACTTCACTATTTCTCTATTCTTATTTGCTTGCTTTCCTTATAACCCATCCCTTCTCCCTTTCCTTTCTCCCTCCCTTTCTGCTGCCCTCTCTTTTCTTCATTTTATGTCTCTTCTTTTTCACCTCCCTGTCTTCTTAGCTTCTTTCTTTCATTGTGTTTTTCTCTTCACTTTCAGATTTATAAAACAACATTTTATAGAATGCTAGAAAGTAAGGGAGAAAGGCATATCAAATATTTGTGAGAATTAAAACAAAGAAAATATGAGCAAAGAGATTATGAACCCCAAAATGCGTTCAACTGGTGTTGTATATGTGCTAGATATGTATGAAACTATTTTACCTTTAGCTTCCTAATAGTCAAAGAAATTAAGTTATTTTACAAGACTCATAGTGTCTATGATGTAAAATACAAAGCCATCAGAGATCGGGGAGGATGTTTCATTGACATATCCATTCTTCCTATACATGTATATTGAGCACTCATTCCATGCAGGTATGGATTTAGGTTCCAGGATATGGAATTTGACACAGTAAGCAAAATACATGCCTTCATGAAGGTTACATTTTAGATGGATTGAAAAAAATGCAGTAAATATAAACAAAGTATAATAGATTATATTAAGATACATAGAGAAAATTCTAAGATATGAAAACAATCATTTGCCTGAAGTAAAAATAAAATGTGGTTTCTCCAGGGAATTTATGGACAGCATGTGTTTCCAGCATTTTTGTCAAATATTTTTTCAGTTTATTGGTAAGTATTGAACTTCAGCCTCTCAAATGCTGATGTTATTTGTTGATAATTAAGAACAGCTGCCCTAAACAGAAATTCTGGCAATGTGGTTGTGCTTTTCTTAGAAAAAATTAAAAACTATAACCCAAATCCAGGCCTATATTAATGGCTACCCACTTTGTTAAGGACACATTTCCCTTGCCTTATGTTTTGGAGATCTGAGTTTTATGCATTGCAAAAATGCATAGATTTAATAACTGTTCATTCTTTTTCTAGCAAATTTTTAATGTTTCTTTTTTAACTTACCCCAGTCCACAAAAACTAAAAAGCTGCAACATCAACAAATGCACCTAAAGTAAAATGTGTCGAAATCTCTTCCAATCATTCAATGAAACAGAATTTTTCATAGGTTTTACCTAGAGTGATGTTTTTAGACATGAAGCTTATGCTTTTAGTTTTATATTCTAAAAATATAGATTGAGCCACATTATTAAAAATTCAGATAAATAAATATGTATATATAAATTTATTATTTAAAAGGTGCACTTTCCGGTATTTAAAAGAAATAGTTAGAACACATGCACGTGAGGCGCTTTGTGCCAGTCTCTTCTGATTTGCTGAAAATGAAGCAGAAACCAGGAAACATATACCCTTTTATCTTATACTTTTTAACTTTTGTGGTAATGGTGGTCACATTTTTCTTTATTCATCAATTTGGGGTTGGGATTTGAAGACTGTGCTATCACTTTATCAAATGTTCAAAACCAGATACATAATTATCATGAATAATGCACTGTATTTTAGTATTTCAATGAGAAAAAATAGTAAGTTCATGTGGTGAGGGTAAAAAAGAAGCCTGTCTCACTTCTTCCATGGCTGTCTTCCAATTTAGAGCAGCATATAGCTCCATTAGGCTGTCGTTTCCACCTACACACCTTCATGGTTCTCGTGAAAGTACATCAAAGATGTAGACATTAATGTACAGAATAGTTACATTGCATTCCCATTAGTCTCATTATGCTTTGAACTGTCTAATTTCACATATGTGACAATGTAGACACATTGGCTCTGCTGGAAGCCCTCACTGGAAGAAGTCACTTGACAAGAAGTTTCAGGAGAAAGGCACCAAGTATCACAGGGTGTGAGACAAAGGCAGAGCACAGCATCTGCCACTCTCCTTGCTATGATGGTGGAAATTATCCACCCAGGGCACTGAGTTTAATTGCTGCAAACAGCTTCAGGAGGCTGCACTTTCATCTCCACTGCAGGTCAATGAGCATATTTGCATGGTAGAAATTATTAGCAACTAGGCCTGTTCCCAGGAGAGTATCTGTGATGCTATTCACAGACCATTAACAGCACAGTTCACCCATGACCAAAGGATGACTTGAAGAAATGCTTTCTCCTTGGGAGTTACCATTAGTGAACAAATGCCATTCCATCCAGACATATTTCTTATTAACTTGTGCAACTCTTACAAATTTTTATGAAACTTACAGTAAACTAAGATATTCATGAGCAGGCATGTTACTGGAGTATTTCCTATTTTTTTTAATAAAGCCATTCCATAATTCTTATGTGACAGCCTTGTGTGTGAACTTCTGTGGTTCATTTTCCTTTAAAACAAACTTTTTTTAAAGTAAAATCACTGGGTGAAAATATTTAAAGAATTTGAACAATTCTTTAGGAGTGACTTGGTCCTTGGTAAGGAAATTTCTCCTAAAAAGGTAAACCTGAAACCAATGGTATACAACTCCTGAAATAGATCAGAAAGGAGCAAATTTAGACTTCTGAAAAAATATTGTTCAATACCTAATACCCAGAATGTAACATAATGATTTATGTAATATACTTCTCAAATTGGTTCTTTGCAAAAGATCTGATGCCTCTTGCAATCTAGATATTACATATCTATGTAGGGCACACAATCTATATCCTACAGTATCATATTAATACTTGGGGTGGAAATTTGTTTGAAAGACATGTCAATTTAATTGAAATTCATTGAATACAAACAGAAAGGAAAGGTAAGATGACAGTTTCCTAGAAAACTAAGGGAGAGAATGTATTCATAATGAAAGTTTAAAAATCATGGAGCTGAAATTAACTTTCAGAGATCAGTTGGTTCTTGCCCTGCCTTCGGAAGGGAATTAAGTGTACCACCTCACAAACAAACCAATGTTTTTTCTAGTCACTGCTGTGTTTTGAGAAATGATTGCAATTCACAGTTCTGATATGAGTCTTTACTTCGTATGTGGAAAATCTGAGTAACATTGTCTTCCTTATTTATTGCTGAAATCCTTTGCAGTAAGCCATGAATTTTCAGTGTGACAAGATACCATTAATGTGTATATTTTACTTCTTTTGTACCAGATTATGATTCAGAGCTTATCATGTTTAATACTTTTAAAAATATTTTACTCTAAAATTATTAATTCTGACGTACCTAAATTCTTAGTTATCCTGACTGAACAACTATCTAATAATCTTTTTGTTGTTATCACTGGACAGGGCACTGAGATGGCATTCTTCTACTCCTCAGCATCTACTGGTCCCATTCATGGTCTTCTCTGACGGCACTATACAGCCACTCACAGAATTCCATAGATAAGAACACAGCTCCATTATTTTTTCCCCATTTACTCAGTGGCATGAAAATTATATTAAATTGTGCTATGGCTGTAAGTAAAAATCATACAGAATGATTATTGTGGAGGATGTATAGCATTGTTGTTTCCTGAAATATTTAATTTACAGACTCAGGATTCATGAGACTGTGAAATGCATCCTCCTATATAATAAGAATTTAATGTGTGCTCTTCTATCATTTGGATCCAGGGCCTACATGCTTTGGCTGAGGGTAAAATATGTTCAGAGAATGTACCCCATTATAGAAAGAGTATCCCAAATATAAAGTCCATTGTCTGTCACCTTACATCATACTTGATACTTCCAAAAGCAATGTAAGGTATAACATAAAAGTAAATTAGATACTGAAAAAACCCACTATAATGATGCAAGCAGAAGTAAGGCAGATAGAAAAATACATCCAAATTTCAAAATTATCTTGACAGTGAAGTGTAGCCCACCTGGCACTAGGTAGCTGACTTGTTCTTGTAAGTCATGGTAATATACCAAGGGGACATGAATGCTAACACTGTCTTGTTGACTCTTAGTCATGGAAAGAGCCAGAGGTCACATGATGAAGCCAAATGTACTGAAGTACATAATTAAATTATTATTCTATTATATTAAACCATAACTTTTTTGGAACAGGATCGTGTGTTTCTAATAAAATAGATTTGTTGATACTATGGTCTGAATGAATGTTTATGCTCCCCAAAAATTCACTTGTTGAAATCCTAATGCCTGATGTGATAGATTAGAAAGTGGGGACTTCGAGAGGTACTTAGGTCAAGGATGAAATTAGTGTATTTATAAAGAGACCCCCACAGAGAGACCCCCACATTCACCATGTGATGACAAAGCAAGAAATGGCAGTTTGTCATCCAAAAAAGGGCCTTCATGAAAATCTGATCACTTGGCACCCTGATCTTGGACTTGCAGCCTCTACAACTGTGTGAAAACAATTCCTGTTGTTTATAAGCTACCCAATCTGTGGTCACTTCTTATAGCAGCCTGAATGGACTAAGACAATGAACATTCACAGCTTGGGTCTTTTTCCTTGCTGTGGTTATCAGAGTACTTCCCCCAAAGCAGCTTACTGTAATGCTCAGGACAGAATGATTCTGGATGGCCCATCCACTCACTTCCATCATCAAATAGCTCACCCAGACACATGGAATTTGATGACATGATGAGCTAGTCACTCACTGTAGAATAAATTGTAATATAGAGCCAGGTAATTGACACATATAGGTAGCTTAGAGGAAAGACTGTAAATATACTGTTTTTGCTTTTTGTATTGAAAAGGGAGATCTTTGTCCTAATGAGTATGTAGATTGGAAATTCTCAAAATTCAAAGGGAGTCAAAGAACAGGCAGCAAGAACTAACATGCTAACACGACCAATGCTGATTACACAAGATTGTATCTTTTATAAGTAACTGAAAATCATGAGGCTCCCATACATTCTAATATTTCCTTATTCTAGTCTAAATCAAATCATTTTCTCTGATTCCTATTAACCAACTTTTTAAAATGAAAATATTAATCTAACTTCTATGATAGAGAAATCATTTGTCTGGCCTTAGAATAAGTGTAAGTGACTTTCTTCATTTGAAGTTGCAAAATTAAAGTCATGGATATGGCACATTCTTGTGTTGGAAATTTAAAGCACATGCAAAAAAATGAAAAACTTTTTACTGAGTGAGGTAAACATAGGAGACAACCAAAACAAAATGTGACCATGGCAACCAAGAATTATACCTAAAAGCACCAGAGAAGACTGCTTTGCTTAATTATACCTTCTTAAATATTTCACCAATACCTTAATCACGATGTACTAGAAAAGTTGATATCATAAACACATTAAATATTAGTTGTAACATTTTTATACACAACATAACTGAACATATAGTTTAATGTGTCTTATTTGTGTATATTTATGTATATATACATTATACATACTTGGCTAAATAAATTGATTAGTTACTTATGCTTTCAGGTAGAAATAACGTAAGAATTTGTATTGTTGTTCTTATGGTTGTTCTATAAATACTCTGATGTGAATTCTTCACCAAACCCATCTTATTCACTCCAGGACAACATCTGAAAGGAAATGAAAAAACAAAGAGAAGAGTAAATTTTTTTGTATAAAAATTAACACAGCCATATTTGGGAATCCTTGTTCACAGTAGCTGCAGATTTGAATGTGTTGTGCTTGAAGGTTGATATACCTAGTAGGTAAGAAAATTTATGAGGACAAAGGTTGGTTAAGACAATGAGCCAGTTAAGATGCAAAGAGATAGGGAAGCTAAAATTTGTGATATCAGAATACAGATATATCTGTGGACTAGGAAAAATTTAAAGTGTTGGTATTCCTGTGCTTTTATAATATTCTATGACCCAGAAGTATTCGATATGTTCATACATACAAGTACACTATGGAGGAATGAAGGAAAGAAATATTCTGAACATGAAGAAAAAGGTAAGAAGCAAGAGAAGAGACAGCCCGAATGAGGGATCACTAAAACCGAATTGCTAGTGATTATTGGTATCAGAGGAGCAGGTAGCTGAATGGAAAAAGCAGGAGGAATTTTACTCAGTCATCTCTATTTTGGAAATATGGAGATGATATGTGCTCAGATTGTACAGAATCAAGGCTTCTGATGTTATATCTTTAAAAGTATTAAACATAATAAACTCTGAATCATGATCTGGTACGAAAGAAGTAAAACATGCATTAATGATATCTTGTCACACCAAAAATTTTTGGAAATATGGAGATGGTAAGTGATATCTAAAAGCTGTAGAAAAATGCTTCTTTAAAACTGTGAATTTGGTGACACGTGTGTCAGTCTGTACAGGGTGCATGAGTACAAGATTGTGTTGATTTTTCTTTAGCATAGCTACAGAGCTTCCTAATTGGGTTAACTGCTTATCTAACTGTCTTAGTTGCATTCACACTATTTTGAATTAAAGAGATTCTTTGTGAATTTGTGAGAAATATGAAGATGATCAACAACTATTGAAAGATTAAGTGGAATATTACCATATACATTTCTTATTCAGTCCTAACAAGAACCTGTATTTTCAGAATCTTCCATAAAATTTAAGCTCTAATTCAGTAGCATTTATACTAAATATTTATTGTAATAATCATGCTCTATAACAAGCTTGTCCAACCCTCAGCCTGTAGGCCCCATGTGGCCTAGGACAGCTTTGAATGTGGCCCAACATAAATTCATAAACTTTCTTAAAACATCATGAGATTTTTTTGTGTTTTTTTTTTTTTTTAGTGTATCAGCTATCATTAGTGTTAGTGCATTTTATGTGTGGCCTAAGACAATTCTTCTTTCAATGTGGCCCAGGGAAGCCAAAAACTCGGAAACCTGCTCTATAAGAAAAAAAGCCTCAGTTGCATAGATCAAAACATCCATTAATTATGAATCTAGGGTTTTGATATTATATCTGAAAGATGGATATATGAGTCTGCTGATATTAACAGCTCTTGCCCACACTGGCTAATGTAAGAGGCCTCAGCTGAGATGATGAAGGAAACCTGACTGTCGTATGTGGATCTCGTACCTCAGTAGTCCACTTTCTGACATGTCCTTTTCATGGTGATAATAGAGGGAAAAACACAAGCAAGAATGTGGAAATGTTTCAGCAGGTCTCTGCTCATATCATACCTTCTAGAATTCCATTGACCAAAGCAAATGATGTGACTACGACCAAAATCAACATGAGAGACCCTTAAAAACTTACATAACAAAATGTATAGATCCAGGAAGAGAGAAAAATCAAAAGCTTTTAAGGAAATTAATCTACCACACCATAAAATGTATATTTTTCTATATTTTTTCTATCTATATATAGGTAGATGATAGATAGATAGATAGATAGATAGACAGACAGACAGATGGTTGATAGATCTAGCCTACAAAGAATAAGAGCACTGAAGACAGTAGACAGTCTTTTGAAAAACTTACATTCTTCACTGTGTAAACTGCAGTAATTGAAACAGTAGGTATACTATAAATATTATTGATCTTTTTGGAATTTAGAATGTTTTATAAAATATACTTGAGTCTCAGAAAGTGGAAGCAGACGCCATCATGCTTCTGATATTTTTGGATGTACTGGTTCAGATTTGGCTGCCTCTGGCACCTGCTTTTATTGTTAGTCATTCTAGTGCAGGGAATCAGAAAACAGGGTGGAGGGATATCACCAAACCAATCTCTTGCTACATCAGCATCAAATAAACTTAGAAAAACATTGTCCAAGTTCAGAAAACTTAGTTCGGCAAGTGACTTTTCAACCCTCTCACCTTCAAGTCATGTCATGTTCTCATTCATCCTACTAAGACTACAGCATTATAAAGGGGTAGCATTTTTTAGAAATCTACCTATGTGGAAAATTTTAATCTAAGATACCTTATACCTTTAACAAATTCCTGTGATAAATTGCAGCATGTCTGGAGGCTTATTTTAGGACTCTATTTTCTACTTTAAAGCAGTAATTATGTATTTGTTGGTTATTCATCTATAAAAAATAATATAGTCAAAACACTTTAAAATTCTCTACTGAAGTTGCAGTGGTCATTAAAGTGTGGAATGTTAAGACAGAAATGGTGAATTTAAATTATGTTTTGAATACTTATTTGAGCATCTTTTTATCTCATTTTGGATCATCAAACTATCTGAAATAAAACTATTTAAAAATTATTTTCTTTCAAATAAGTAACATAATACTATCCTAATGATAATTACAACTCAATTCAACCTTTATTGTCTGTCCACATGCTCAGGGTATATTAAAAAAAAAAGAATGGAGAAGAAAATTAAAACCTGCCACAATATTTTTAAGCTTACTATAATTTTACTAATCACAAACAAGTGCTAATCAATAATATGTTAACTGTTAAACCTCATAAAATTGTGGTTAGGAGGCAATAAAGAATACAATTTTACATAGTTTTTTTTTCCCACAGCTGTGGAAGAGATCATAAAAAAAAAACTATGTGAAATTGAAGGCAATTTTTAAAGCTGTCTGTAATTCTATAGTCACTTTAACTTAGGGAGGGAGAAATGTTATATATTGTAAAGAAAAATTTGGGATTGATAAATTTGGCTAAAGAGAAACATTTAAGGAAAGAATCATCCATGTTTTCAAGTATTTGACTGAATATAATATGCAGAAATTTAGAACTTTACCATACTGTTCCCTTAGACCTTACTGTCCTTGACTTTCCTGAACCTAGAGAACGAAGTTGCACTGAGCTCTCAGTATCAACACCAAATACATCTTTGCTCAGAGATCACTACTTGAACAGAAAGAATAACGGCTACTCTTTGATCATTTTGCAGTGTGGTGCTTGTAAACATTTCCCACCTATCAATTTAATGAAAAATTATTTTAAAAATCTATGAATTCTATCTTTATTTTATCTACCTTCATTTTATTAGCTTTTTTCTAACTCAGCTCTCTAAAAAGCCATTTACTGAAAAAGTAACCTGTAAAACTAGTGTACCAGCCACCCAATATTTTTCCCTAGTCTGGACCAAAGCATGTATTTATTAATACCTATAAGACTTAGAACCTAGTACCATTCTTGCTATTTCACACTTTAGCTGAGGATCTGGAATACCACAGCAAGTGTGGTTTCCACCCACTCTGAACTCTTTAGTATCATATTGTGTTACTAATACAAGGACATGTACACTTTCATGCTTATTGCACCGTGATCATTCCCTGGTTTCCCTGCTTGATACCATTTTTGTTCCATTTTCATCTCAGGAATAAAGCATTGTTCTAACCTCCAGACCAGGAGTGTGCAATCTTTTGGCTTCCCTGGAACACACTGGAAGAAGAATTGTCTTGGGCCACACATAAAATACACCAATGATAGCTGATAAGCTGTAAAAAGATCCATGCATAAGTTTTGTAATGTTTTAAGAAAGTTTACAAATTTTCATTGGGCTGAATTCAAAGCTGTTCTGGGCTAAGTGTGGCCTGTGGGCCACAGGTTGGACAAGCTTGCTCTAGATTCAGTGAAGTTGTGTTTAGGACACACATTATCTCATTCTCTGATATAAAGCTACTATAATGCTTGGTATCATGGTACTTAGTACATAGCAGATATTTAGAAATAATTGTGTCAGTTCTAAATGTCTAAAATAAAATTGCTATATTAAAGTGTCCAGGTAAATAAGTGAACATCTCCATTACTGATGTTGAAATGAGACTAAATATTTTTTGGATTTACATATTGAAAGGATATAAACAAGAAGGTTTCTCTGGATACTTATGGTAGTAAATTCTTTAATTGCAGCTAAGTATTGTTGATTTACTTTAGCTCAGGAAATACATTAGTAGTGTTAAGTTCATCTGTGTTAATGTAACTAGTATAATAGCATTCTTTGTAGGGCTACATAATTTCTAAAGTACTTTCATTTGGTTTATCTTCTTCATTTGATTTTAATCTCACAAATATTCTAGAGTCAATGTAGAGAATATTCTGCTAGTATTCTGTCCTATTGATAAGGAAACAAAGACTCAGACATGTTCACTAACATGGATAAGGATAAACAATAGCATTGAAGAGAAAATAATATTATAGTCCAACTATTTTTTGAACTATTTATCCTAATCTAATCCAGCTTCTGGATATAAACTTCTCAATTACAGTGTCTTAGTAAAGTATTGCATGTAATTATGTATTCTATAGACATGAAAGTTGCTTGATAACTACTTTAATCCTTACAAGGGTTCTCTTTTGAGTTTTAAAAATGTGACTAGATATTGAATAGTGCTTCACCCACACAACACAGTATGAGAAATTTATACTAAAAGAGTATAATTTATATAAATACAAATGAGCTTCATAATTCTACCTTCTTGTGAATTTTCTATTGTCTTCTAACTAGCTTCTTTTCCCCATAAAGATTAGACTTGAATTTCCAGGAGTTCTGTTGCCCTTTTTTATGAAAAATGGTATGTCAATAGAGTGAATTTTCTAATTACTATACCTGAACCCATCTTCACTGCAGTCTTTCATTATTTATAATAAAATTATATACAGAGGGTGCCAAAAAATATATACACATTTTAAAAAAAAAATCTGTATTAAAATTGTAATACTCAATACCTACCAATAAAAAATAATGAATACAAGTCAATTTTGACTTCTACAATTGCAAGAGGTGCTCAAAGTGGTCACCATCAGTGTCCAGACACTTGTAATAATGGTGAACTTGAGCAACATTGATCATAGTATCCACTTGTGTCACTGCACATGCTGTTGCAATTTCTTCATGAAGTACTGCCAGTGTGGCCGGTTTTCTACAGTACACGACATCCTTAGTTCCCCCGTAGGTAGAAGTCAAGGGGTGTTAAGTCAGGAGAACATGGGGGAAACTCAAACATCATTCTTGAATTTCAAATACCACTTCATAATGGTCTTGCATTCCTGGAATGACAAGCATGCTCCTACAATTTTCTCTGACCATCCCATGGGGACTCCAGCTGTTTTCCATCTCCCTCAGCCACAATCTCTACTGGTTTTTACAGCCAGAGTTATTAGGGACTTACCTTCCTAGGACTGGTACCTTCAGCTGAGGGGCCTGGTGTGGGGCTGGGACCTCTGACTCTTCCAGAGAGTCCTCTGCTGCTGAGATGCTTCTCCTGATTTTTAATCACCACGCATGGGTATAGAGAACAGCCTATTCTTCGTCCCCAACCTCCTACCAGTCTTGACATGACTTCTTTATGTGTTTATTTGTAGGGCTTCGGTTCAGCTAGACTTTGGGTGAGTCTCAATGATGACTGTTATGCATTTTAGTTGTAATTTTGGTGTGGTCATGAGTCATGAGAGGAGGCAAGCACAGCATTTACCTACTCTGCCGTCTTGACAGGAAATGCAACTGATTTTTGTGTACTGATTTTTATCCTGCATCTTTACTGAATTTGCTGATTAGTTCTAATAATTTTTGTTAGAATTTTCTATATAAAAGCTCAAGTTCCCTGGTGGTGTAGTGGCTTAAGGCTTTGGCGCTGGCGCTGTCAGCGCTGCGGCCTGGGTTCGATTCCCGGCCAGGGAGCTACCCACATATCAAAATGCAAAAAATAATAATAATAATAAAAATAAATAAATAAATAAATAAATAAAAGATCAAGTCATCAGCAAACCAAAGTAAATTTAATTATTTTTGATTAGAATGTCTTTTACTTTTTATTTCTTACCTAATGTCTTTGGGTAGGACTTTTTAGTACAATGTCAAATAGAAGTAGTGAGAGGGGCACACTTATTTCATTTCTGATCTTAGAAAAAAGTTTTCAACCTTTCACCATTGAGTATAATGCTGGTTGCGGACTTATGTATGGCCTTTATTATGTTGATGTATGTGTCTTTTATACCTAATTTGTTTAAAGTTTTTAATCATAAAATGATGTTGCGTTTCATAAAATGCTTTTTCTGAATTTATTTAAACTATCACCTTCTTTTTATCTTTCATTCTATCAGTATGGTGTATCACATTTAATGATTTGTGTATATCAAAACATCTTTGCTTCCCAAGAATAAATCCCACTTGTTTATTGTGTATAATTATTTGAATGTACTATTTGTTTCATATTGCTAACATTTGAATAATAATAATTCATATTGCTTAGTATATTTGCATACTTATTCATTGGGGACATTGGTCTATAGTTTTTTATTCTTGTAGTTTCTTTATCTTATTTTTGTATCAGAATAATACTGGTATTTTAAAATTAATTTGGGAACATTCCCTCCTTTTCTATTTTTTGGAAAAGTTTGAAAAGGGATTAGTGTTAATTCTTTGAATATTTGGCAGAATTCACTGGAGAAGGCATCTGGTTCTGGGCTTTCCTCTTTAAAAAATTTTTATATTACTGATTTTATTCCCTTACTTGTAATTGGTGTGTTGATATTTTCTACTTTTTCCTTATTCAGTATTGGTAGGTTGTGTGTTTCTAGGAATTTATCCATTTTTGTTAGGTTGGCCAATTTTTTATTATATAATTGTTCATAATAGTGTTTTCAAGTATTTGTATTTCTGTGGGATTATTTGCAAAATCTTCTCTTTCATTGCTAATTTTATTTAAGTTGTTTTTCTTTTATATTTACTCTAGAGTAAAGATTGTCAATTTTGTTTATCTTTTTTCAAAAAAGCTCTTAGTTTCATTGATCTTTTTAATGATCTTTCTGGTCTCAATTTCATTTATAATTTGAAATTCAGTTAAAGATTTAAACATAAGACCTAGAACCACAAAACTCCTAAAATAAAACCGAAGAAAAGACTTCTTGACACTAGTCTTGGTAATTATATACATCACACACACACACACACACATATATATATATATATATATATATATATATATATATATATATATATATCACCAAAAGCATGAATGACAAAAGTAAAAAATAAATGAGACTATAAACTAAAAGCTTCTGTATAGCACAAGAAACCATCAAAAAAAATAAAAATGCAGCATTTGAAATGGAATAAAATATTTGTAAATTATTTAACTGGTAAGGGGTTAATATCCAAAATACATTATGGACTTATATGACTCAATACCAAAACAAACAAACAAACAAACAAACAAAGAACACTGAACAACCAACTAACCAAACTAACAAAAACAACCTAAATTAAAAATTGAAACAGGTATTGAACAGATCTTTTTCCAAGAAGATATACAAATGACTAACAGGTAAATGAAAAGATGCTCAGCATCACTAATCATCAGTGAAATGAAATTCAAAGCCACAAGAACACACCTGTTTGAATGGCTATCATCAAAATGACAAGGGATAACAAGTGTTCACAAAAATGTAGAGAAAAGTGAATGTAGAAATGTAAATTGGTATAGCCACTTTGCAAAAGCAATATGAAGGTTATTTAAAGAACTAAAATTAGAACTACCATATAATCCAGCAATCCCACTTCTGGGTACATATCCAAAGAAGATAAATCACGATCTTAAAGAGCTATCTGCACTCCCATATTCAATGCAGCGTTATTTACAATAGCCAGACATAAAACAACTGAAATGTCCAGCAACAAATAATTGGATAAAGAAAATGTATATATTTATTATATTGGAATATTATCCAGCCATAAAAAGAAAGGACATCCTGCTATTTGAGACAACATGTATGGACCTTACAAACATTCTGCTAAGTAAAATAGGTGACACAGATAAAGATACATACCATATGATATCACTTACATGTGGAATCTGAAAAAGCTCAGCTCATTAAAACAGTAAAATGGTGTTTGTCAGGGGCTGAAGGTTAGGGAAATGGGGAAATCTCGGTCAAAGGGTACAAACTTCCAGTCTTAAAATGAGTACGTTTTGAGTTTTAATGGTGATTCATCATGGTGATTATAGTTAATAATATCTTTAAATAAAGGTTGTTAAGTGAATAAATCTCAAATGTTCTCACCACAAAAGAAAAATGGTAATTAAATGAGGTGATAAAGGTATGAATGCTATCCTGTTAATTTTGCAATACTTAAGTGTATCAACTTAACAATTTATATAATTTAAATTTACACTGTATTACATGTCAGTTTTAATCTCAATATAGCTGAAAAATTTTTAAAGTACTAGAAAAAGAAAACATTTAGGAAACTGTTAACCTAAATTAAATGTATTTGTAATAGTACCAAAAGAGAAGATTTTTAAAGAAGTAATATCCTATTAATGTTTTTTTATGTGTTGGGTAAAATAAAATACTGATGGACCCCAAAACATAAGAATATCATCAAATTTAACCCTCTCTACTATATCCTCTTTGACCTCTGAATAATTCAAAATCATAAAAACAAATTAGTGTCTTTTCTGGGTACAAATTTGTACAGGGATGCATAGCTTTGAATATTTTAGATCTCAAAACAATTTAGGTTCCCTGTTGTTAGGTTTTTAAATTTTAATTATGGGTATTGGCTACTTACACATCGTAAGTTATATAATGGTGAAAGTGGAAGGTAAAATACACTCAATATAATTACAAAATAATTGCAACCACCTGGAAGGCAGTACGACAAAAATGAACTGAGAAATCAGCCTGAAGCTGAACTACATGTAAATGGTGATTTAAAAACTTTAAGAGGTGAGAACAAGAAGGTATCATGCAAATGGATAAAAATACTAATATAATCCTTAGGAGGCACTGAGTAGTTAATATTGGGAGGTGTGAAATAAGGGTAATGCAGAAAATAATGCTTATCTGTTGTTTGCTGGCTAGCACTTTTACCTGATAAAATTAACACTTTCTTTGCGAAGTTGCTTCTCCCCAAATTCTCAGCTATGATATTTGCATGGAATTCACTCCATTCCTGCTTATAGTGACTAACCTTTATTGGATTTAGGAAATAACATAGTCATTGTTGAGCCACGGTGGTGATTCGTTTATGAGTGCATATATGCCATGAGGTGATGTGAATGCCTTGACTTTTTCGGAGACTATTTGGAAATGAATCTATTTTTCTCTGAAAAATATGAATGACAAAGTACATAGTGCTAGTGGCTGCTGGCAGTAATTTTAGTACTGGTACAGCTTTTTTTTTTTCAGCTAGAAGATGATGTTAACCCAGTAGGAATGATGCAAGACAAATTTGGTTGGTGATGACTGAGTAGTACATCAAACTGTAACTGAACTAGACATTCCTCTGTGATTTACAGTTGCATGTGTCAATAAACATCCCTTTTTAATTTAAGTTAGTTTGAATTGAATCATTTCAACAAAAATAATATGAATAGAATTTATATCGGCAAAACAGGTGTGAGATTAGATTCTTTGAAAATATGAGTGCCAAGAGACGTTATTCTAAAATTAGCGATGAGAAAATATTAAAGAATTAAGAACAAAATGCTTATAAAATTACAGTAGTATGCATGATTTCTCTAACAGCATTTTGCCAATGGATTATATAGGGACAAAAAATTAATCATGTATGAAATTATGAGACATTGAAATAAGTGAATGGTTTGAAAGAAAAATTAATATGAAATTCAATTTTTAAATGATAGGAATATATGGGGACTGTCCAGAAAAAAATCAGCCATAAGTGCCTCTGTTTTTCATATCACATGGCTGTTTACTTTCTGGACAGTCCTTGTATACTGAGGTAATAGAAAAGAGATTAAAATTGTATAAATTAAAATGTTTTAATTATTTGTTGGATTATTATTAGTTTGTCCTGAGAGGCTTGGCAGTTGTGAGCTCTGATATTTACAGGGGACTGGGGGAAAGAGAGGATCTGTGAATGTGAGAATCACACTCAGGTAGCTGCTTTCAGGGCAACTTCTGCCACCAGCCCCTCCTCAGACTGCTCAGGTGGAGAAGAGCAGGGAGAACCAATGTCCTGTCTCCAAGTCGGCTACAGCTTGGGATGATCCTTACTGCCAACAGAGCAAAATCTGTCCCCAGGACTGCCTAGCCACAGAGAACCCCATGAGCTTCTCCCAAGCCGTGGTGAGGCCTGGCCTCATTTCAGATTCCTGTTCAGCTTAGGTCACATGGTTTTTGTGCTCCTTCTCTCAACCACCCATTGGTGTATATTCTTAGAGAATAAAACTGCATTTCTTCTTAAAAAATAAAGTTATCCCATATGCTTATTTTGGCCAATTTAGAAATTTATCATTTTTGTCTTTCAATCACAATTTTTCCTTTTTTTTTTTTAGTTTTATTGAGATATAACTGGCATGTAATATTGTGTAAATGTCAAAGTTGTAACATGATTTGATACACTATAAATGGCAAAAAGGGCACCATGCCAACTTTAGTTAACACTATCACCTCAAATAATTACCATTTCTTTTTCATGTTAGAATATTTCAGATCTTCTTAGAAACTTTCAAGTATATAATGCCATATTATTAGTTATAATCACCATGCTGTTCAGTAGATCCTCAGAATTTCTTTATCTTGAAATTTGTACTGGAAGTTTGTACCCTTTGACTACATGTCCCTATTTCTCTCACCTCTAGCCCGTGACAACCACCACTCTACTCTCTGTTTTATGAGTTTAACTTTTTCAGATTTCTCATATAATTGATATCATACAGTATTTGTTCTCTGTGTGGCTTATTTCACTTAGAATAATACAATCACATTTCATCCAAGTTGTCACAAATGACAGGATTACCTTCTTTGTCATGGCTGAATAATATTCCATTGTGTAATTATACAACCATATGTAACCATATGCCCTTTCCAAAGACAGTCTATCAATTAAACGAATTTGCTATTTCAATGTTTGCTAATGCTGAATGGTCACATTAATTCATTTTAATAGTCAATCCCCTTTACTATCTAGATATGTCAATAGAAATTCTACATAGAGGAGAACAGACACTACCAAAGGCCTGTCTGTTGTCTTTACAAATGCAAATATGTACGGTGTAAGTGGCTTAGTAAGAGATGATAAATGAAGAGCAAGCACAGGGACCGTGTTGCAATGAATAGATACTTTTGGAAAACCTGCATTATCACAAAATTCGAATGCTTCTTTATCCCGGAGAGCAAGCCTTCATTTACTTCTATTCCCCTTTTCTTCTTCCTTTTTTTTTTTTTTGTTTTAATGGTGACAGTTTTCATCTTTCCATTTCTGTTTCATAAGAAAAATATGAAGGACAGCTCTCTAGTGGTCTCTTGCTCGATGACACAGAAAATAAAGTAAGTCAGATGCAATGTAATAGAAAAAGCAACAAATACAAAAAGACCACATACAAAAATGCCTTCACAGAAAAAACTAATAGATTCTTTAGACTCTGAAGTAAAAATGAGAAATTAAAGTCAGATATAATTGGAGTAATTATAATTTAAAAGTTTATAAAGTCTGTTTTATTACATTAATGTGTATTATATAGTACACAATGATAATGTGTATTTGTGATGAGGTAAATCATCTTTATGGAAAGAAAGATTAAAGTAAATCTAGGCATACATAATTTTTAATAAAGCTATCTTAAAGTGACATAATTGTCTCTAAGTACTAATAGTAAATTACTAGATGTTTATATATTAATAGGTATTAATATATTTATTATACAAACATTGGTAATATGCATAAGTAATAATGATTAAGTAAATAAAAATAAGAGGGAGACACCTAAACATGATTCAACCTTTTATCCAGCATATTATTAAAAAGATCTGCATATTAGAATATTATATAGTGAATGCTGAGAATATGGAGTGAGTAAAGCTGAGAAAAAATAAGGTACTGAGTCTGGGTGGTGAGCACATAATGCAACACATCGTTGATGCTCTGTACACCTGAAACCTATGTAAGTTTGGTAACCAATGCAACCCCAATAAATTTAATAATAACAAAAAGGAATAAATTATAATTGTCGATTTAAATATTGCTGTTGTTTGTGGTAGCAAGAAGTCCTGGTTTTGAGTGTTCGGAGGCTTAAAGCCTTGGACTTCTGCCACTGATCAGCCACAGGACATTGAATGAGTAATAGAAGACTAAAGAGGTGTTTCCTCATCTCCAATATGAAGTAAATTTTAATAAATGATATAATTCTTAGATCAATTTAACAATGATCACCTCTCTCCCTATCATCTATCCATCCATCTATCTATCCATCTATCTAATCTATTTATCTACCATCCGACCTACCTATCTACCTACATATTTACCTAAATATCTGTCCATATACTCATAATTCTTGCTCCTAACATGCTAATACACCCAGGGTCCAAGTATTACAGGTTGGCTTTCCCAGAAAGCTAAAGTTGACATGGAGATTGATGTTCTGGGACAATAATTATTGGGAGAAAGGAGAATAGCAAGACTGGGCAGAGATTAGGATCTGTGATACAGATAAAAGACATCTATGGACCCCACAGGTCTTACCAAAACTGACTTTTTTTTTAATTCATTTTTATTGTTAGACTTATTGGGGTGACATCTGTTAGCAAGGATTACATAGGTTTCAGGCATACAATCCTACAGTGCATCGTCAACTTGTTGCATAATAAGTTCACCACCCAGTGTGAGTTCTCTTTCCATCACCTTATATTTAGCTTCCCCCCCTCCTCTCCCACCCCCTCCCCTTTCTCCCCTCCCTGACCCACTCGTCCCCAAATAAGCATTAAACTATTGATTGTGCCCATGGGTTATTTGTTTGTTCATTTCTTTTTTTCTTTGCCTGACTTTTTAAAGTGTTCCTAAGTTGAAGCAAAGGAGTGAAGCTTATATACCTTATATCTAGAAATCAATGAACACAGATGCCAGGGCAGAGGGCATGTGTTTTGGGAAAGTAATCTCAATTACTGAAGAGGGTTGATATCTGAGAATTGTCAGACAAGAACCTGTTGACAAGCCTGGACGAGTTCTTCAGTCCTGAAGGAGGAATTTGCATGGTGCAGCACTGTGTCATAATAGAGATAATGTGGTATCCCAGCTTTTAAAAGAGATCTACCTAGCTCTTTGAATATTTAGAATATGGGCAGCAATAACTGGGGTGCCCAAAGCTGTTTTAACAAAATAGCCAATTTCATCAGTAAGGAATGATGTTATAAGTTAATTTCCATTTTAAATTTGGCTGTGATATACATGAGTCAGAACTCTCCAATGACCTTTTAGAAATATTCTTGTATTCCTCTGAGAAATTTTCACAGACCCAATACATCTTTCCATTAAAAGTAAAAAGTTTTATGGCTTTTTATTAAACTGAAATGAAATTTATAGTTAATAGAGCATATCTCTAAATATAGTATCAAAAGATCAATATAATATTTTATCTACAAAATAAAAAGAAATGAAGAAATTTATAATAAAATAACATGCATTTCAATATGTAAATGTTCAGGCAAATCAGCATTAGAACATAATGAAGTAGTCAGAGACATGTACTATGATTTGACTGCTACAAACTCAGCCTTATACACATATCTCATATTGGAAAGTCAAATACCACTATAGGAGTTGCTATTGATGATCTAGTATACAAAATTGAGGACAATTCTAAACTCCTGAACAAAAAAAACTTTATTTTCACTCCACTAGCATTTGCATTTCCTGAAAATAATTGTATCTTAAACTTGTAAAAAAATGTGATCATATAAAGATGTTAAAATTCATATTCGGTTAACTCTGAATATGTTTTTCATCTTTAGGAATATCTGACAGGACATTACAAGCACATACTAAACAGGCAATAATTCTTTTTGTATAAGGATGGTTGCACACTGCATTTTTTGCCAACCCATTAAAATAAAAGTATTTCTTAATCAGTGGGATAAACAAAAATGGTCCTTATACTTACTTAATGCCTCCAAGGGCCAATACCCCTCTGCCACACATCACACCAGAACGTCTGCTCAGCCCTATAGGTCTGAAGAAATTGCTAAGGACTGATTGTATTTTTAGTGTGTGTGTGTGTGTGTGTGTGTGTGTGTGTACACATACATACATACATACATACATACATACATACAAATTCAGCCAAGTCTCCATATCAAATTTCTCTCTTAAATAGCTGGGTACACTTACTCTGACTACACTTTTTTCATTAAGGAGTTTACAAAACATCCCTTTTCTGAAGTGTTTCCCATTAGATATGAGCTAAAGATAATCAAATTGCTTGAGCTTGTGATGACATGGTGCTGCTCATATACAGTAAAGACTCAGGTTTAATTCCCTACTTTTCTGCTTAGGATCTTCACAAGAATTAGAGATTAAGCCATTCTGAGTGTCAATTCTCTGTACACTTAATTAAAAATACTACCAAAATTCACAGTTGCTGAGAGGTAAAAGCAACAATGTGTAGAAAATCCAGCAATTAGCATAGGTTGTGAGCAGCACATAATTACTAGTGTTGAAATCTTAAGATACAAGGTATAAAAAAATAACACATGGTAAATATAGATAGAGAAATAAGCAAACAAAGATATTAAATATATAGCTAAATAGATTCCTCCATGATTGATATCCATAGATACATATTGATAGGTGGGAAAATGTGGAGGGAGGGAGTGAATTAGACTCTAATATTTCTGTGTAGCATTACCTAATTATGTCTCCCCACCCTAAATGGAATATTATTGAGATGTCTTGAGTGAGGAGATCATACAATTTATAATATAACATGGAATACTTTGGAAAGAAAGGGCATGCTATTAACAAATACACTAAATGTATATATATTTACATTTGTATATTATATATACAATATTTAATATATATTTCAACTAAATGTAATACCTGATTAAAATTTCAAATGTAATGGCTTATATATTATATTCGCAAAGATAAATAACAAAATATGCCTACATTTAGTTAAATGAGTAAAGCGCTAAGGTCTTTAATTTTTCAAGTTACCGAATTATGGATCAAAAGAATATATTATGACATATAAGAATGACACTAATAAATATAAATTTAAATAAATAGATATACAGATGGATAGATAGATAGATAGAGATAAGGTTTCCATAGAGATTAAGGCCCAGAAACACCTTAATCATTTCTTACCATCTGACTTCACTGGTGGGCATGGTTAAAATAATTTTGACATATATGACATTCATCTATTGTTTTCTTTTAGCTATTCATCAAACTTATCTTTATATATGTGTGTGTGTGTGTGTGTGTATGTATACACACACCTTTTTAGTTAAATTTATAGTTATTTATTAGTGTCATTCTTATATGTCATAATATATATGATCCATAATTCGGTAACTTGAAAAATTTGAGACCTTAGTGCTTTACTCATTTAACTAAATGTGGGCATATTTTGTTATTTATCTTTGTGAATGTAATATATAAACCATTACATTTGAAATTTTAATCAGGTATTATATTTAGTTTTTTTTATTCTTAAGCATTAGGTAAAAGATTATTTTAGTTCATCTGTTGTTTTTCCAAATAGCACATTGCTAATAACAGGCTGCCTTTATGGAGATTAAGGTAATAAATTATGTAGTCAAAGCATACTAAGGTTTGGAATCATATTGACAAGTTAATATCATTGCCCCTCTACTTACTTACTACTAGCTGCATAACCTTGATCAAATTGTTTACCTTCAACTAATCTGAGTTTCTTCAGCTGAAAAATAGGAAATATACATCTACCTTGTAAGGCGGTTTAAAAAACATTAAGATACTTTTGTGTAAATTATTTCTTTAAACATACAATGCTTTAATTTTTTATATCTTAAACTATAAATGAGGTAAATTAGGTTTATAAAATAATGGTCTTAAAAATTTGATAAAATCTTTTCGTGCTACACATGTCTGCTAAGTTATTGCATCTTCTCTCATGAATTCATCTATTAATACTATTTCTATGCCAATACCTTCAAAATGTTCATCTTCAGCAAATATTTCTACTACTAAATTCCAGGTCCCTATAATCAACTCTACACTCCACAGTTCTTCTGGAGACTGTCCAGCTACCTAAATTCAACATGTCCAAAGCTGAACTCAAATCTCCCTCTCAAAACTACCCTTCTCTTGCATTCCAAAGCTCAGTAAATAGTAAGATAAACACTCAGTAAATAAACACTTTCTGTGTTGCCCAAACAAGAAACCTGGAAAAAGTTATTGATTCTAACCTTGATTTTTATTGGTTTGTAAATAAAGCCAATTAGTTGATATGTCCATAATAAATAGAAGTCTGTTCCCATCAATCTTACTCCTTAAAAACCACCTCTGATCATTTTTGCACATGATAATGTTTTTCTTATTTTCTAAAATGAGAAGTGACCACACTATTTCTAAACATATCTCTAAATTTCTCTGATTTAACTGTGGCTGAAATGATCTAAGTGCCAGCATGTCTCTTCCTTGGTAAATTAACCTTATACCATTAGCAAAAATGTCAAACTTTTTATCATGATATACAGTCTATATCTGATTTGGTCTCCACCATCATTTGCTTGTCCAAACCTGACACTTTGATGTCCATTCTGAGTAGCTTCCACTGTAGAATTTCTCTATTTTCCATGAGAAATATGTAGCTCATTTATTTGGTCCCACACCTCCTTTAATTTAATTATCTCAAAACTCAACTGATAACTCACCTCCTCAAGTGGGGTTGCAAGGAGAACAATAGAAGGTGTGCAGTAAGTGTATATGTCAAATAAACAACAAGTAGTATTTTAGTATATTTCCCATGCAATATTTGCAGCCTGCTTGTACTAAATGTATTATTCATCCTGCATTGTGTTGAATACTTTTATATGTTACTATTCTATGTTGATACTTAATTTCTTATGCATGTTTTCATTAGTTTTTGTAAGAACATTTTAATTTTTTCTTATCAGAGCATTGAAACTACATAATTTAAACATTAAGAATTATTTAATGTTTAGTAGTTTGTTCAAGATTTGTAAAGTGATAAATTATTTTTTTATAGAGCCAATTTTAATGTATTTGGGACACAAATATAAATGCCAAAAAGTGTAATCAATTTATGTACATTAAGTACTCTTAACACTACTAATACTTTATTGGTATGAATAAAATATTATGGGTAAATATGAATAAATGAAGGACTTAAGTTTATAAATACCTATAAACATAATAAAATGTGGTTTGAGAAAATATTTACAGGCGACAGCTCTAAACTAGCATAGCTGGATATTTGCCACCACATACTGTTTGACTTGATTTATTGGGGGTGGTTGTAGCCTTAGAGTAACTATAAAATAAATAATTCATAGTAGAAAACTGTTGAAAATTGATAGCATTGAATCTCAATAGAAATTTTTACATTAATCGAAGATTGACTACATGTTCAGAAATCTGTGATAGCATATCATTAACAAAAATGTATATGCATGCCTCTGTTTTAATTCTATTTTTCTTATTTTTTAAACAGGTCAAATTTATTAAAACTCATATTTTTTTACCACTACAAACACAGTATATATGACATTATGTGTGTGCTTGTATGGGTATACTCATGTGTATTGATAGAAAAAAGCCTTAAAGCTAATGATTGTTATTCTTAGCAAATTTTGTGCCAGTGTAGAATATAGATATGTCTAATAAATAAACTTTCAGTATAATTAATTTGTTTTAAATCCTTAGAAAGACAAAAATTCAAAAAGAATTTATACCAAATACGTATCGAAGGTATTTTATGTTCCACTCTATTTAGGAGTTTTATTAAATTCTGAAACTCTGTAATGTTTTTTACCTGCTTTCTCTAGGATGTTATTTTAGCATAACATTTCAATTTTGCTATAATAGAACTTTAATTGAAATAATAAGGTCAACTATTTTTTTAAGTGGTCTGCTTGATGACTTTTGACAAATGGGATGATCTACACACCAAATAAGATTTTGAATACTTCAGTCAGCCCTAATTTTTTCATGTCCTTTGCCAATTAATTTCCACCTCTTTGAAAACAACTGTAGTTCTCATTTCTATCACCAGATTTTAGCTCTGCCTGTTCTAAAGCTATAAATGGATAGGGTACCACGATATTTACTATTTTGTGCCTGACTTCCACTTATAGTTTTGTGTTAGCAATGAATTAGTTTTGTGTCATGTATTATTAATTTATTCACTTAATTGATGACCATATTCCATTGAATATATGTGCTACAATTTATTTGTCCATTCTCCTGAAAATGGACCCTTGGTTATTTCCAGTTTGATGCTGTTATGGATGCAGGTGCTATGTGTAATACATTCATGTATACATTTTTTTGGACATCTGTTTTTTTATTACCATTAGATTAAAATCTAGCAGTGGGATTGTTGGGTCACAGGAATGATGGTATATTACAGTGTTCCAATGTTATTTAACCATTAATTACTCCTAGTAACAATGTATGAGAATTTAATTTTCTCCCCATTTTCATCAATATTTTTTGTTGTCAGATTTTGAAAAGACATGTCATTACAAGTAATATATATATATATAATATATATAATGTATATAATATATAGTATATACTATATAATATATATAATATATATTTTATACTATATAGTATCTTCTTGTGATTTTAAATGTCACATCCCTAATGCCTATAATATTGAAAATTTTTTATGTACTTATTGACCTTTCATTGTAAAGTGTATATTCAAGTCTTTTATTTTTCTTACGTTCTTATTTATTTGAAGATTACTTTAAATATTCTGGATAAAAATTTAATTTCTATTTAATGTATATCATTAAAGTTTTTGAAGTGTTGCTTAATTATTTTGTTATTATGGTAATGTCTCCTAAAGAACAAAGTTTTAAATTATTATGAAATTTATTATACACATTTTTTTTTTTTTTTGGTAAGAATGGTGCTTTCTGTTTTAGTCCAAGAAATCTTTGCTACCCAAACAAAGGTCAAGATATTTTCTCAAAATCTCTTTAAGGACTTCTACAGGTATGGTTAAGATCTCCAATTAATTTTTGTGTTTGAGATAATGAATATATATATACACACACATATTTAAGCTCCATTTGTTAAAAGATTTTCCTTTTACCCACTGAATTGCTTTTGTGTCTTTATTGAAGATCAACCGACATTTATGTTAAGCATTATATTCTGTGTTATGTTCCATTATATTTTTTCCTTTTATATCAATACCACACTGTTTTGATTACTGCAGCTGCACAGTAACTCTTAAGATCAGGTAATCTAACTCCCAAAATTCATTGCTTTTTGAAAGAGTTTTGGCTCTACTAATTTCTTTGTTTTTGTAAATGAATTCTGAAATATGTTTTCTATTGTATACAAAATGCTTGTTGGGAATCTGATTAGAATTGCATTAAATCTAACTACCAGTAAGGGAGAAAATAAGTTATTTAGCAACATTTGGTCTTTCAAACAATTACAATGTTATATGTTTTAACTTATTTACATTATTTATATATTTTTCCCAAAGAATTGTTGTGCATATTTTTCATTATAGATCTCTTGTGTAATCTTTATTAAATTTATTATTATTTTAAAAGTATTTTCAATGGTAGTATAAATTATTTTTAAAAGCCATTTTCCAAAATTTTACTCCTAATGTATAAAATCAATCTGATTTTACAAATGACACTAAGTTCAGTTATTACAATATTTTATTTTAACATTTTTGTAAAGTCCTTAGAAATTATACATGCACAATAAAAGCTCTACAGGTAAATACATTTTATATTTTTCTTTCTAAAGCTTATGGCTTTTAAGTTTTATTGTGTTGGCTGGGATCTCAGATATGTTGAAAAAAATTGGTCAGAGTGTACATCCACACTTTTCCCCAAACTTAGTTGAAATTGTTCATTCTTATACATTAAAATGTGATAGTAAAGTTAGTTTTGTGGTATCAGAATCTGGGGGATCTCTTCTTATTGATTGTGATGATTATATGATTTTTTCTGTACTTAGTTAAATATTAACTTTTAACCATCTTTAACCAACATATTTTGAAATAAATTCCAATGTTTTCTGACATATTGTCGTATTTTTATATCATATTTTATTTGTGACTGTTTTGTTTTCTTTGTATTTTTGTTGTTGTTGTTGTTGTTGTTGTTGTTTCTTTTGAGTAGTTCCCTGGCTGGGAATAGAGCCCAGGCCACAGCGTTGAGTGCGCTGAAGCCTAGCCACTATACCACCCGGGAACCCCCTATTTGTGACTGTTTTGTTAGTGAATTTTAAATCTATGATGGTAGAGAATATGAACATATAATTTTTCTTTCTTTAAATGTATTAATCTGATTCTGGTACCAGCGTTATGATGATCTCATAAAATAAGTAGGGATTTATTTTATGTTATTATTTTCAGAAAGAGTTTTAGTAATATAATAATATTTTTTGTTTGTTTAAATGTTTGTGGAAAACACTTAGTGGTCCTGATGTTTGGGGAATGCTCTTAATTACAAATTGATTTTTAAATTCATGCAGAAGATCATTCACATTTTTTATCTTATATTTTATCAGTTTCTTTTACTTGTATCTTAAAAAAATAGCAAATTCATGTCAATACTCAAATTCATTGACATTGTTCTTCATGATAGCTTTTTACTTTTTTCAATGTTTGTAGAATATGTAGTAAATTATTTTTTTTTTCTATACTGATATTAGTGGGTTGTGTTTTATTTATTTATTTTGTCTGTAGGATCTGTAGTAATTTCCTTTTATACTCTACTGATATTGGTGACTTTTACATTTATTTCTAGGTCAGTAAAGGGATTTTTTAAAATATATTTTCAATGACATGATTTATTTTACAGGTCTTTCTGTGCTAATTTTTTTACTTTTTTTTGTATTTTTAATATATCAATTTCTTCTACTTATTTAGATTTAAAATTTTGACCTTTCTTTTAACTTCTTAAGATGGAAGGTTGACTCATTAACCTTTTATTTTTTCTAATATGTGCATTTAACACTATGAATTTATTTTAGCAGTTTGAGTTGCACTTCAATAAGTGCAATATATTGTAATTTTATTTTTTCATCTAAATTCTTTATTAATGTTCTTTGATATTTCTGTATAGGTACATAAAAGCAAGCTGCCATTTTCCAATAATTTAAAAATTTTCATTAGTCTATTATTAGTTTATTATTAATTTTGAATGTAATTATGTTGGTTAAATAATGTGATGTCAAGCTGTGGAGATATCACTGAGGCATATTTTTTGGAAAAGCACATATTCTACTGTATAAGTATTCAATATGTTCTGGAAAGTAATTTGAATTCTTCACGTTTGAGGTTCTATAAATGTCAATCATGTCATGTTTAAATAGTTTCTCAAAGTGTATTTTTGATTGTTTTGTTCTACTGTTCTATTTCTAAGAATAGAGTTTTAAATTTTTCAAAAATTTTTTGAATCTGTCTACTTTTTTCATTAACTTTGTAAATATTTGCTTCCTCAATGCTGAAACTCTCTAAGTGTATGAACCTTTAGGACTGTCTTTTTGACAAATTAATCTATTTGTCAATAAATTTTCTTTGTTATTTTTTAATATTATTACCATGAATTCTATTTTTTTCTGATATTTATATAGTCCCTTCATCTTTTTCTTAAATGAAAACTTACATGATAGATAACTTTTGACCATTTTTTATGATTTTAAGTACTTATCCTTTACATATTTAAAATACACCTTTTATAAAAGACATATAGTTGAATTATGCTTCTTTTATACCATTTTAAGTACCTATCTTTTTATTTGTATTTACATAATTTACATTTAATGTAATTAATAACTTTATTAGGTTAAGTCTAATTAAATCTTCGGCATTTATTTTATTTTACCACCACTTCTCTCTCTGTTCTTTTCTCAAGGACTAGTCAAATATATTTTAATGTTATTTTTTCATCTATATTGGCTTTTTAGCTATAATTCCTGGTTTATAATTTAAGTGGTTGCTCTAGGGTTTAATATAAATGTTTTCTTAACTCACTGCAATCTAGCATTAATTAATGTTTTATCACTTCACATATATATTAGGAACCTTAAATCATATATTTACATGGTAAAGTATATAAACAAGAACAACTTATTTCTCTTTGTCTATGTTCTGTTACATTTTACAAGTAGGAGTATATAAAATTACATATCTCAGAATTTGGTGTTACAGTTTTTGCTTCATAGAGATTATTTTAGCAGTTTTCATAGTGCTTCTGCTGGCACATTTCCCAGTTTGTTTATTTAAATATGTCTTCATTTTATATTAATTTTTATTTTTTTATTAAATTTATTGGGCTGACATCAGTTAGTAAAATTATATATGTAAAATTTTATAATAATTTATACATTGCATTGTATGTTCCCCACCCAGAGTCAGTTCTCCTTTTATCACTATATATTTGACCCCCTTTCCCTCTTCTACCACTCCTTCTTCATTGAATATAAAAATATTGGTTGATTTCATTTGTACTCAAACATATTTTATATTTTAACTATTTTTCTAAAAAACTATATGTTCTGGGGTATCTGTATAAATAAGTCAACTGTAATTTATATTGCTTTTCTACTTTAAATATTTGTCTTTTATTTTCCTTTTAGCTACTTATAAGATTTTATTTTATATTTTGTTTTAGCAATTTAATCCTGAAATTCTTTAAATAGTCTTCTTCATCATGCTTGGGTTTATTGATGATCTTAGATTTTGGGGTAGACATTTTCATAAAAATTGGAGTGTTTTCAGAAATTATTTCCTTAAATATTGATTTTGCCTCAAACTTTCTCATCTAATGGGTCTCCAATTACATTTCTAGTAAGTCAGTTGACATTTCCATACAAATTGTTATCTCTGTAAATTTTATATAAAGGGGTACTGTTTTTGTGTTTCAATATGGACAGTTTGTATTTATCTATTTTTCTTATGGAATGTATTTTTTTCAAGCAGCTTTATGGGAAGGCACAGAGTTTTTTCTGCCCCATACATCCATAGTCTTCCTCATTATCAACACTTTCCAGCAGATTGGTACGTTTGTTGAAATTAAGAGATCTCTATGGACAAATAATCCCCCCTGTTTATAGGTTAAATTAGGGTTCACTGTTGGTTTGTACATTCTATGGGTGTAGACAAAAAAGATAATAATCCATCATTATGGTATCATACAGAACATTTTCACTGCTCCATAAATTTTCTGTGTTTCACCTTTTCACTAGTATTCAGTGGAGTCAGTATTTTGAATTATGGCCATTCTAATGGATGTTTAGTGACACCTCAGTGATGTTTTAATTTGCATTTCTCTGAAGACATATGATCTGGTGTACCTTTTCATGGGCTTATTTTCCAAATGCATATCTTTTTTGGTGAAGTGTCTGTGAAGGTCTTTGGCTCATTTTTTAATTAGGTTGTTTGTCTTCTTACTACTGAGTTTTAAGTGTTCTTTTTATATTTTTGTCTGTAATCCCTTTTTAATTAATTTTGTAAAGGTTATAAAACCTGTGTCTAATTTTTTTTTTTTTTGTATTTGGCTATGCAGTTTTTATAGTATCATTTGTTAAAGAGAATGTTTTGATCCATTGTATTGCCTTTATTCCTTTGTTGAAGATCAACTGACTATATTTATATGGGTCTATTTCTAGGCTATTTGTTCTGTTTCACTCATCTGTTTGTTTACCATTTTGCCAATACCACATTGTCCTGATTATTGCAGTTTTATAGTAATTACTGAGATCAACTAGTGTCAGTCATCTAAATTTTATCTTCTTCTACATTTTGTTGGCTATTCTGGGCCTTATGCTTCTTCTCAGTCTTTTTGTAATGTTGACATTACAAAAGCATCTACTAAGATTTTAATTGGGACTACACTGAACCTACAGATCAAATTGAAAACAAATGATATCTTGACAACGTTGAGTCGTCCTATCCATGAACACAGAATACCTCTCCACTTATTTATTTCTTCTTTTTTACTCATCACAGATTTCTAGCTTTCCTCCTGAACATCACTTAAATTTTGTGTTTGGAATGTTAATGTCAATGGTATTGTGTTGTTAATTTCAAACATGAATAATGTCAAGGAAACCAGACTGCATGGTCTACTTAGACAGAACTTTGGATTCACATAACAATATAATAAAAAAAAAATTTTTTTTTTTTGGGTAGTTCCCTGGCTGGGAATCAAACCCAGGCCGCAGCGTTGACAGTGCCAGCACGGAAGCCTTAAGCCTTAAGCCACTACACCACCAGGGAACTCCCCCAAAATTTAAATGTATATTATTTAGTAAGAAGTGGTCCTGATTTGAATACACCATGTAACTTTTACCAGTTTTGATTTGATCTTGATCTGGAACACAGAAAACCCACAGGTTTTAAAATGCACCTAAAGAGTAAAAATCTATAACACGAATGCCTCTATATCATGTGCCATTAGTAATGAATAATTCTAGTGGCCTGGAAAAAATAACAACATTCAAGCACTTTTGCTATATAAATCTATATAAAATACAATCCACACATGTTGAAGAGCATTTTTTTCCAATTTGAATGCAAAGTTTGTGTGATAGCTAGGGTAAAAAAAGTAAATAACATGGAAAAAGAATAAGAAGTTAATATCAAAATACATTTTTGACATTCCACTTAATTGATATAAATTGATTATAAACCTAGAATTTATTTTTTTATTCAGAGATATTCTGACATCTTTAATCAAATTCAGTATCCACTTCTTGAAGCCATACATTTGTGTAGAAAGAAACAATTTGGAACAGCTAACACATTCTGTATTCATTACAATACTGGAATGGCTAATTTTTTAAAGAAGATAGTCATAAGGGATTGTAATGAAAACTGCTACTGTGTTGTGGCCTGGAGTCTTCAGTCCAGAGTATAGCAAAATTTGGGAGGAAAAAACAATAAAAAGAAAGTAAAGAACCAGTGGAAAAAGCATGAAGTAGTTTTTTTGTTCCTGACATTTTTGTTGCAATTTCTAGTGTTTGATATATTAAGTAATGTTCATAAGAAAACAGTAAAATTTAAAGCCATTTTCTTTTACTAAAATAAAAATGTCTAAAAAACATTTTTAAAAAAATCAAACATCACGAGGAATATAAAGTGATAAAATACACTCCCTTTACAACTGTGGTGTTACTCTTTATAAAATAAATTATCTATTGAAGGCATATTATTTGGCATCAAGTTTACATAACATCTCTTTATTAAAAGATGTTTTACTTTTTTGTCTGAAAATTTTAATGCTAGAGTGATTATAATATTTATTTCAAGGGCCAAACTAAATATCTTTGCATCAAATATAAAATATAATATGAATTCTTTTAAAATTCTGCAATACAATTTCTCTTCAACTTCAGTTTGGTAAAGCAATTTTAAGCTTTCTTTATGAAATAGAAATGTTAGAAATATTTTTATGTTACTAAAAAGCTCTGTGTTACCTGATGAAGACATGTGTGTTATGTAAATACAGTGTTAATATCATTTTAATTGCGTTCACTTTACCCACATGATGAACTTTAGCAATGACTAGCAAAAACTTCCTGAATCACTTTTATAATTTTAATTTACTTGACACATCAGATTTGTCAATAACTATTTAGATGTCACTGAGGGAAATTTGTTCAAAGAGAAAGTTATTTTGAATAATTTCTTATTGAAAATATTGAATATTTGTATTCTTTTGATAGCAAAGCTTTAAAAATGTCATTAGCCACACCCATATTCCTTTGTTGTAGTTTAGAAGTTATTAGCAATAGGCTGTTCCCTCATAGACTGACAACTTTCAGTGACTCTCTGAGAATTGACTTGCGTCTTTAGACCTCGTTCTGTCTGAACAATAAGTAGCTCAGAAATGCA
The DNA here is from genome assembly GCA_004026885.1 of Lyroderma lyra. Classification (NCBI taxonomy): domain Eukaryota; kingdom Metazoa; phylum Chordata; class Mammalia; order Chiroptera; family Megadermatidae; genus Lyroderma; species Lyroderma lyra. The sequence continues at coordinate 74,972 of PVJL010004715.1, read as the reverse complement.
AGGAAGTGAATGCACTGAGGACAATCCTAAAACATGACTGATGAGGGTTGGTGAATAAATGCTCGAATTCCCTTACCTTTCAATATGATTGTGAGACAGGTTTCACAAGCATTTCCAGGAAGTTCCCAATAATATTGAACACAAGCTGGCTATACCAGCATCTCATTCATACGTACACCTCCTTGACTTCCCTCCTAGCTTGTCTTACTTGTCAATTCCCTCAGAGTGCTTTGTGGCATCATCTACCAACTAATCCTTTTCTCAGGGTTTATGTCCGAGAAACCCAAAGTGAGCCTACTAATATAAAATATTTTGGGTTGATTTTAGCCATTCAAAGGCAAAATTAAACTTATTTAATAGTTGACATTTAGTTGACCACAAAGCCACACAATATGCTCTAATAGTACTCCCTACAGAAAGATACCAAAACGATATATATATTTAGTGTAATATATATATATATATATGAGTATATATAACAGGTAATGTAATAAAATGACCTATTACCAAAAGGAGTATACAGAGTTAATGCAATTCCCATAAAAATTCCACAGGCATTCTTTTAAGAAATAAAAGAATCATCAGATTAAGACCCTGAATCACTAAAGCAATCCTACTAAAACAGAATAAGGCTGGAGGCATCACACTCCCTGATTTCAATCTATACTACAAAGCATTGATAATCAAAGTAGCTTGGTATTGGCAGAAGAACAAACACACAGATAAATGGAAGAGAACTGAAAACCCAGAAATAAACTCACAAATATATGAACAGATAATTTTTGACAAAGTAGTGAAAAATACACAATGAAGAAAAGGAAGCTTCTTTGGTAAATGGTGCTGGCAAAATTGGAAAACCACACGTAAAAGAATAAATCTGAACTGCAAACTGTCACCATATACCAAAATTAATCAGTGTGCATTAAATACCTCTACATAAGACCTGAAACAAAACACTGTATAGAAGAAAACATCAGTACTAAACTTGTAGACATTAAGTTTAGGGAGGACTTAATGAGCCTGACCTCAAAGGCAAAGGAAGTAAAAGCAAAAATAAATGAATGGGACTATATCAAACTAAAAAGCTTCTCCACAGCAAAAGAAATCATCAACAAAGCAAAAAGATAACAATTTGAATGAAAAAAAATTGCAAACAATGCCTCTGATAAGAAGCTAATACCTAAAATATATAAAAAACTCATACAATTCAACAAGAATAAAACAAACAATCCATTAAAAGACGGGCAGAGGATCTGAATAGACCCTTATCCTATGAAGACATACAAATGGCCAACAGGTACATGAAAAAATGCCCAACTTCAGTAGATATTAAGGAAAGGCAAATCAAAACCACAGTGAGATATCACTTTATACCTGTTAGAATGGTTTTATCAACAACACAAAGAACAAAAATTGCTGGAGAGGATGTGGAGAAAAAGGAACTCTCATCACTGCTGGTGGGAATGCAAACTGGTACAGCCGCTATGGAGAAAAGTATGGAGGTTCCTCAATAAACTAAGAATAGAATTGCCATATGATCTGTCAATCCCTCTTCTGGGTATCTACCCAAATAACTTGAAAACCTCAGTTTGCCAAGATATGGGCAATGTTCAACGCAGCACTATTCACAGTGGACAAGTCATGGGAACAATCAAAATGTCCTCTGATAAATGACTGGATAAAGAAACCGTGGTACTTTTACACAATGGAATATTACTCAGCAATAAGAAAGGATGAAATAGGGCCATTTATGACAACATGGATAGATCCTGAGATCATCATGCTAAGTAAAATAAGCCAGACAGTAAAAAACAAGAACTACCTGATTCTACTCATATGTGGAACATAGAATTGAAAGCAACAAAGAAACAAAACTCATGGATACAGTCAATAATTAAGTAGTTACCTGAGAGTAAGGGAGTAGGGCAGTGGGAGAGAAGGAGTAGAGACATAAATATACGGTGATAGAAAGAGAACTGACTTTGGGTGATATACACATAATACAACACATAGACGATGTGTTGTAGAACTGTACACTTGGAATGTACATAATTTTTGCTAATGTCACTTGAATAAATTTAACAATTAGAAAAAAAGATTGTTAAAAAATAAAGTAAAGTAAGATAAAATGACTGACTCAGTTTGAAAGCCAAGAAGTCCCATCATTTTCCAACTGCAAGTTGGAGACCCAAAAAGTCAGTAATGTGATTCATTCCAAATCAGAAGACTTGAGAACCCGGGGAGCTGATGATGCAGATTCCAATCTGGGTATGAAGACCTGAGAACTAGCAACACTGATCACAGAAAAAGATTAATGTCCCAGCTCAGCCAGTCAGGCAAGAAGAGGTACTTTTTTGTTCTGTTCAGGCCCTCAATAGGTGGCATGATGCCCACCCTCATTGGGAAGGGCAAACTGATTTATCAAGTCAACAAATTCAAATGCTAATTTCACCCACAAACACCCTCACAGACACAACCAAAAATAACCTGTAGATACACCTAAAAAATAAAATACATTTTTAAAATCTAAAAAAGAAAAAAAGAAAAACGAACCTGCAGATACACCCAGAAGTAATGTTTTACCAATTATATGGGCACCCAATAATTCACTCAATTTGACCCATAAAATTAACCATCAAAAGTGACATTGAAATCTCCTAGACAGTTGAGCATAAAACATCTAGATTTGTCATTTAGAAGAATTATAATAGTAAAACTTTTAAAATATTCTGCATTCAAGATTTAAAAGTAACTAAATCTAAAATTCTCAGAGTTATTCTTTAACATACATAGTGGGGCACATTAAGTTAAAGTAATATGTGTGCTAGGAAAGCTTCTTAAGGAGTAACCAGAAACCAAATATCATTTTATGGAAATTTAAACCTAATATTTCTCTGTAGTCATTCACCATTCTCAAAGATAAAAGAGAAGAGTGATATCAGTAAGAATGATGGAGTAAGAAACACCAAAAATTTGTTTCTCCATAAAACCAACAGAAACTGTCAAAAACTTTCAGAATCACTATTTCAGAACTGTGGACACTAACCAGAACCCTATAGCTATCCAGGGAATGTTTAATCAAGAAAAAATACTCTATATCAGTAGAAAAAATAAGTTTATTGCATTTTAGCCTACCCTACTTCATCTCCCACTCCCTGGCTCAGTGCTGGCCTTGACGATAACAGCTAACATTTTTAGTACCAGTGCTGGTACTGGAGATAGCAAAACTGATGGCATTCACACACAAAAGAAATGTGGTTGTTTGTTTTGACCTGCCTGATATAGTCATAGAAAAAGGCTCAAGGAACTTGGTTTTTATCTAGCCTAACTCAAACCCTGCAATTGATGAAGGCAATTCTAAGGGGATATTTGGCGAAAACATTTATAGGCAAATGTATTTGTTCCTGCTTCCTGGATCAGTGGGTAAGAATTGGGATAGGAAAAGACTAAATAAAATATTGAGGGGAAAGGCTGGCAAAGAGATGCTTTAGGGAGTTAGAACTAACTTCCACCCTATTCTCAGAAATCCAGCAAGTTAAGTATCTGTCCATGATGTGGGCATGATCAAGAAAAACATGAGAAGGCTCTATGTTCTCACATTTGGCTAACATTAAACTTCTCTTTAAGCAAGACATAAAAGGTAAGGTAGTGATTTAAACCATCAGACTTAAGAGTTAAAGGTATGCTCTAACACACACAGGCACACACACACGCACACACACACACACACCCACACACACAGAGTGAAGATTTGATATGCAAAAAAGTACAGGGAGGTTATTAGTTTTGGTTCCAGGCATTCAAGAAAATCTCTGTCCAATCACTAGCTGACCACTAAGCTAAATGGAATAAAGGTTTCAGAAGATACATATGACCAAAAATACAGAATACAAAATATAGTCAGAAAAGTCACAAAACACAATAATACAACCCATAGAAGCAAAAATCCTGGGGAATCAGATCAGAGTATATCCAGTTATCCCATTATAATACCCAAAATGTTCAGTTTTCAACAACAAAAAATTATGAGTTGTACAGTGAAAAAAACATATGACCCAGCTCTATGAAAAAAACAATTAATAGAGACCAACTTAAGAAAGCCAAAATATTGCATTTACAAAGCACTTCAAATCATGTATTTAAAATATCTTCAAAAAAGATTTCCTATCAAGATGGCAGAGTAGGTGAACACTGTGTTTGCCTTTCCTCACAACCACATCAAAATTAATACTACAGAACAACCATCAATGAGAATCTCCTAAAGTGTAGCTGACCAGATATCCTACAACTAAAGACATACAGAAGAAAGCACCTTGAGACCGGTAGGAAAGGTGGAGATGCAAAACAAGTGGTCTCACATTCACACGTAGTGGTTAAAAATTGCGAGGGAAGTCTCACATGGAGGTTTATCCTGGAGGAGCAAGGGTTTCCAGCTTCACACTAGGCTCCCAAACTCAGGATTTTACTGCCTGGAAGAGAAGGGGCAGCTTTAAACTCTACAGAGTCTTGACAAAATCCACTGTTTCCTTGTTAAGTCCTCCCCCTCCCAAGATACAGATACCTGCAATCATCATATCTCAGGCTCCATTAACCAAGCTAACACTGTTTGCCACACCCTGATGTTTTCTTGAGACCCAGCTCCACCCAATGTTCAAACACATCTGACCTGTTTCAGTGGCTTTTCCAAATATGCATTCTGTCTTGGATCATGCTACAGACTTTTCTAAAACTACTCAAAGGTTCATAAAACCCAAACAAGCCAGAATCTGGCTACAGCGAGCCTTGTACCTCATACTGATCAGCCCCAAGTACAGCACTAGAGGCAGCCAACCTCACTTTGTGACTTGGCCTCTCTCAGGAACTTCTGAGCCCAGTATTCGTGCCTTTCATTAATGAAGTTAACCACAAATAAACTTTGTGGCTCATAATAACCCCAGGCAGAGCACAGGCTACCGCTGAACTTGGCCTGTGTTTCCTTCCAGGAGACCCAGGATCCAGCATGCCTGGTAGGCATCTTCAGACGAATGGAGCATGACCCAGCTACCACTGTGGGTAACACATGCAAAGTATGAACTGAGCAGGCACCAAAGGCCTGATAAAAGAAATCCTTCTTCATAGAGACAGCCTCTATGCAACAAGTCCTCCTCTGTAGTCAAGGCCACAGTTCAAAACAAATCAGCCTGGGAGTCAATCCCTCCCATTGACTTGCTAACAGCAACAAAAAGAGGGCACACACAACCCACACAAAGGACACAATTGGAGCACCCAACTCAGGTGACCAGGGAGTCTGCGCCACTGGACCACATAGGAAACATACTATACAAGGCCACTCTACTAAGATTGTGAAGCATAGCTGCTCTACTTAATACAAAGGAACGAACATAGAAAGGCAGCCAAAACTGGGAGACAAGCAAACATATCTCAAATAAAAAAAAAAAAAAAAACAGAACAGAGCTCCAGAAAAAGAACTAAAAAATGAAGACAAGTGAACTGTGAGACACAGAGTTCAAAACATTGGTAATAAGAATGCTCAATGAATTTATGGGCAGAACAGATGACCTGAGAATTTTAACAAGATAGGAAACATAAAAATGAAGATAGAATACATAAAATAGAACCATTCAGAAATTAAGACTACATTAACTGAAATTAGGAACACACTAGAGCAGTGGTTCTCAATCTTTTTCCACTTGTGCACCCCTTTTAAACTCATTTCTATAAATTGTATCATTTGTTTATTAGAACAGCTGTTTCTAAATACTGACACTTTCGTTCAGTGCCTATCTTAATGTAAAATAGGGGAAATGAGATAATAAGTTAGGAAAGAAAAATTCCTACACTAAAAATACAAACCACAGATTTAATTTTACAATATTCATAATAGTTAAATATTGATAATGATGATCAAGTGTTTAAACATTAAATTAAAAAACTACTTGAAAAGAATCACAGTTAAAGACAATGCACTTACTTTTACTCACTTATGAAATAAACTAATCAAACAGTCTGGCTACGAGAATGTATTTATATGTTTGCAGAAGTTCTAGAAATATCACAAATGGATTGTTCTGAACCTGCGTAATGATTGATAGAAGAGCGATTTGGGGGAAGGGTTCATAGTCATGCCCTCAACAATCGTCATTATCTAATGTGATCTAATTTTGAAGTGTCTCCATTAATAGTTATTCAAACTTAATATTTATTGTTCCATAACTAATGTTTTGGATTTTTTTACTTTACTTGTTTTTTTTGCCATTACTGATTATTTTTATCTGTAACCCTTAATAGTCCAGCACATACCTCTGGGGATAAGAGTACCACCACTTGGGAAGGGATTCACTGGAGGTAATCACTAGTAGATTAGATGAAGCTGAAAAGCAAATCAGTAATTGAAAAGTGAAAATAGCAGAAAACATCCAATGATAAAAGCAAAAGTAAATAAATAAATGTTTTTAAAAAAGGACAGTTTAAAGGGCCTCTGGGACAACATCAAGCATACCAACATTCACATTATTGGGATACCAGAAGGAGAAAGAGAGCAAGGAATTAAGAACCCATTTGAAGAAATAATGACAGAAAACATTCCTAACATAATGAAGGAAACAGACAGACAAGCCCAAGTGTATAGAATCCCAAACAAGATGAACCCAAAGAGGCCCACATCAAGATACGTCAAACTTAAAATGCTGAAGGTTAAACACTGAGAAAATTTTAAAAGTAGCAAGAAAAAGCAGTTAGTTATTAAAAGGTAGCTTCCGTAAGAATGTCAGATTTCTGAACAAAACCTAGCAGACCAGAAGGACTGGCATGAAATACTAATGAAAAGCAAGGACCCACAACCAAGAATAATCTACCTAGCAAAAGCTATCATTTAGAATTGAAGAGCAGATAAAGAGCTTCCCAGACAAGAAAAAGCTAAAGGAGTTCATCACCACCACCAAACCAGTAGTACAAGGAATGTTAGAGGAATTTATTTAAGAAAGAAAAATAAATGATCAAAAATATGAATAATAAAATGACAATAACTGTATATATATTAATAATATTTTCAATGTAAATTCATTAGATGCTTTAATCAAAAGATGGGGGCTTAAAGAATAAGAAAACATATACAAGTATGTATAAAACAATAAGTTCAGTAAAATGACTATTTAAGAATTAAATATACAAAGAATCTGTAGAGGATAATGTCAAATGCCACTGACAAACTTCGTAGTATGAGTATATACTTAATCTCTTTAAGCCTCAGCTTTGTCATGTGAAATCACATGGTATGTTGCTTACAAGAGACTCTTACATATGCTGCCTATAAGATTCTCACTCAAGATCAAAAAACAAATACAGACTGAAAGTAATGAAAAAATATATTTCAGGAAAATGGATATGAAGAAAAAAATCTGGGGTAACAATACTTGTAACAATTAAAAGAATCTTTAAACTAGAGACAAGGAAGGACTCGTCATTCTACTTCTGGGCATTTAGCTGAGGAAATCCAAAACACTACTTTGAAGGGTGTGTCCAAATACTTATTGCAGTATTATTTAAAATAGTCAAGATATGGAGACAACCTGGGTGTTCATCAATAGATGAACGTATAAAGAAGCGGTGGTACATATATACAGTGAATATTACTCAGCCATAAAAAAGAATGAAATTCTGCCATCTGCAACAACATGGATAAACCTAGAGAGTAAAGTTGTGCTGAGTAAAGTTAGGTCAGACACAGAAAAAATGCCATATGATTTGAAATGACAAAGCTGAGGATTAAGGAGGTTGAGTATATACTTATATTACATAGTTGATAAGTAGCAGAGCTATATCCTGAACCCAAGTTTTTAGAAACCTAATGTCTAAGCATTTGATATCATCTGCAACTTATTTTTTGTATATTTTACTTTTAAATAGTCATTTTACAGAACTTTTAATTATTTTATACATATACATATATGTATGTATATATCCATATATATTTAAACATGCAATATGTCTAAGTTTGTATATATAAATTTTCTCTTACAATTTTCTAACCTATGAATAACTATTTCATCATACCTACCTAAATATCTATGCCACTTAGTTTGTACTCCTTTAAATTCCAATGACTGTACTTACAGAAATGTTTAAAAAAAATACTAGTGAGAACAGAGTGCCTCATCTATATTCTCACTTTAGTAAGAATGTTCTCAATATTTCACTATAAATAATAGTACCTGATTTTTGTAGCATATTCTACAGGAATAATGATGAACCAAAACTCCACTAAATTTTAAAACAGTATTTAGAAAGATATTCACTATACATTTTATTCTCAAATTTAAAAATATATTTAATTTTTATTATAATATAAATATTAAAAATCTATGACTCTGGCTACCCAATAAAACATTATGACATAAAATAAAATGTGATAATATTATAAGCAGAATTTATGGCTATGTTTAAAATGGCATTCTTCCTTTTGTGCCAAATACACTTTATTTTTCAGTATAAGGTTTCCTGACACAATCTAATATTCTTAACTGTTAATTTATATAGTTTACATTTCATTTAATTACACAACTTAAAATAAAATAATAATAAAATATTAGTTCTCTCTTACTGTGTCTTAATTTTTGCAGTCCTGAAAATAAATATATCTTGTTCATAATATTTTTCTATTTTAAATGTAAATACAATTTAAACATTCTCTGGTAAAAGTTTTTATTTTAAAATTGTGAGTGGTTATTTTAAGCAAAAACAAATAACTACAGAAATAAATCTCCTGATTTTAATTGACTTTTGCTTTTACTGCAAGTAATTGTGCATACTTGCTATTTTTTCAAGTTATAATAAACAAAAAAATTACAATATGACAGCATTATACAGATTTAATGCCATTCTCATCAAATTCCCAGACACTCTTTCAGAAACTAGATAAAAACATTATCAGATTCATATAGAAACACAAAAGATTGAATAGCCAAAGCAATTCTTCATAAAAAGAATAAAGCTGATGACATCAGTCTCCCTGATTTCAATCTATGCTACAAATGATCAATAATCAAAACAGCTTGGTATTGGCAGAACTACAGAAACACAGACCAATGTAACAGAATCTAAAACTCAGAAATAAACCCACAAATATATGGACAAATAATTTTTGACAAACAAAGCATAAAATATACAATGGGGAAAAGAAAGCCTCTTCAGTGAATGGTGCTGAGAAAATTGGAAAACCACATGCAAAAGAATGAATCTGAATTGCAAACTGTCAACATATGTCAATATTAACCCAAAATGGATTAAAGACCTTCACATAAGACCCAAAACAATAAATTGTATAGAAGAAAACATTGGTACTAAACCTATAGACTTCAGATTCAGGGAGGACTTCATGAACCTGACCTCAGAGGCAAGGGAAATAAAAGCAAAAATAAATAAACAGAACTATATGAAACTAAAGAGCTTTTGTACAGCAAACAAAACCATCAACAACCAAAGTGACAAAACTAAATGGGAGAAAATATTTGCAAACAATGCCTCTGATAAAGAGCTAATATCTAAAATATATAAAGATCTCCTATGACTCAACAATGAAAAAACAAACAATCCAATTAAAAAGTGGAAGAAGGACTTTAACACACACTTCACCAAGACATACAAATGGCCAACAGATATATGGAGAAATGCTCAACTTCATTAACTATTAGGGAAATGCAAATCAAAACCACCTCACACCTGTTAGAATGGCTATTATCAACAAGACAAGGAATAACAAGTGCTGGAGAGGGTGTGGAGAAAAAGGAACTCTGGTACACTGCTGGTGGGAGTGCAAACTGGTACAACCACTGTGGAAGGCAGTGTGGAGGTTCCTCAGAAAACTGGGAATGGAGTTACCATTTGACCCAGCAATTCCCCTTCTGGGGATCTACCCAAAAGACTTGAAAACCTTGTCTGCAAAGACTTGTGTACCCCAATGTTCATCACAGCGCTGTTCATGGAGTCCAGGTCATGGGAACAAAGTGCCCTGCGACAGATGACTGGATAAAGAAGCTGTGGTACCTATGCACAATGGAATATTACTCAGCTGAAAGAAAAGATGAAATATTGCCATTTGCAACATGACAAATCTGGAGATCATCATGCTGAGCAAAATAAGCCAGACAGAAATAACCAAGAACCATATGACTTAACTCATTTGTGGAATATAAAACTGAAAGCAACAATGAAACAAAACTCATGGACCTAGTCAATAATTTTGTAGTTAGCTGAGGGTAAGAGGGGAGGGAGGTTGGAGAGGAGGGAGGGGATGTCAAACATATGGTGATGGAAAGAGAATTGAATCTGAGTAGTTAATACATAATGCATCATATAGACAATGCACTGTACAAATATACACCTAGAACCTATGTAATTTTTGTTAACCAATGTCATCCCAATAAATTTAACAGTAAAAAACAAAAACAAAAATACAGTAAAAACAATTTTTAAATCAAGAATTATCCTTGAGTGATGGTTCTCAAAACAATTACTAATTGCATTGAGATTCATTGTCTTTTTCATGAAAAATGAATTATGTAATTTATTTAGGCAAATTTTGTAATTTTTCTTTATATGCTATTGCAAGTATTTTGTACAAAACATTAAGTAGGCTAAAGTATATTTACAAAAAAAATAAAAAGAATGTCAAAATAGTAAAGGTGTCTCTATAGCAAATGACATAAAATAAATTTCTAGAATACAACTTAAATTTATATTTGATTTTTTTTTAAGTTTTGTATTTTAAGTATCTTAAAGTGGTCATGGTGTCTTTTAAAATGAAATACATAACACAGAAGTGAGATGGGTCCTACGTTTTACAAGGACACAAGAAAAAATGACTTCATTAAGGACTATTTTTAAAAAGCAAGTTAAAAATTAAATTGCTCAACATAAAAGTACATAATAAAAGAGAATTAAATTTAAAGAACTAATTGTGAAATGCAGGAAAAGATTTAAACAGTAATAAAAGGTCATATTAGCTATATCAGTCCAAGGGATTGAAATGGTTTTAACAAATATATCAGAAAAAGAGAAACACCAATGCAAATAATAACATTCAGTAAGATTTATAAGCTTAAAATGTCTTTCAAGGGTAAGCTCTTAGGCTTTCTGCTCCAAAAGAAAACACTGAAATCACTGAAAAATTAAACAAAAGAAATTTTACAAATTCAAGTGTGAAATTTTCTAGCTGAGCATTTTAGTTTCTTTACTCACAGGCATATAACAAATTTTGAAAGTAAAAGAAATATCTTCAAAGTAACAAAAGGGTAAACACACATACACCTATCTTAAAAGTAGGGGTCACATATTTTAAATTTAAGATATTTCTATATATAATTACCAAATGTAATATTCTTAGAGGTTTAAATAGCTACAAGAGATTGTCAATACAAACATGTTCCAAGGGATTGCAAATATTTTGAAGGGATATAAATGAACCATAAAAAATAAATGGTACATTTTTTAGTCACATCGAGCTTTCTAATGAGTTGCCTTGGGAATAAGGTCTAGGCTGAATTTTCTAACTTATTCATTAATGAAAAAATAAAAAATAAATAGGACATCATTTAAATCTTAAGTTTTGCTAAATTAGAATCAGTTAAAAACAGAAAATTATTACAATGAACTCTAACCTAGATAAAAATAAAGACACTAAATGAGAAAATGTTAGCTATTAATAATTTATTTGGCTTTATATGAACTATAAGTAAAATCACAAAATCCAAGCATCTATTTCATTTCTGTTTCTTGTAAATAAATTTTGAATTTTTGTCTGTGGTTCAATACAGAGCAGGGATCTACAGGGTTCATTAGAATATAACTTATGACAATATTTTTTCTTTATATGTAGTCTCCTTTAATAATGTCCAAAGACAGTAGGTAATATAAACACATTACTAAAGTTCAAGAGTTATTCATCTTATAATCAACGCCGCTTTTTCCAAGGACAGAAGTTGTACACATGACCTTAATTACTGAACAGATTGAGCCTAAAACATTAATGCAATTTTTAAATAGCTTGGTAAAGAAAATTAAAATAACACAAACATGTGGCTAAAAAAAAAACTATAATTAAAAACAATGCTAACAATGTTATGTGTAAGGTTCTTCTTACATTAATGAGCTAATTCATTCCTCACTAGGACACAATGAGATAGGTACTATACCCATCCACATTTTACAAATGAGGGAATTTAGAAATGCTAAGTAGCAGCCTAAAGCCAACTGGCCAGTTTACGACAGAGTTAGCATTCAAATCCGGATAATCTCATTGCAGAATCTCTGCTACTACCCAGTATACAGAGTAGTTCTGTTTCAAATATTTATTGCCACTTCAGATTGGGTAGGCACAAACAGGTGATTGACCAAATGCAAGTTAAAAATATGAAATGGAGCCCAAGCAGTAATTGTTGTGAAACGAGAATTCCTTCTATCTTACTAAGAATAAGATCCTTCTGAATTGATCTAATCATTAGCATGGTCATTTATATTTAGAGTACAACTGCTACCATAAGGTAAATGATGCTGGGTTGGATGGTTGGCGATATTACTTAATCATTCTGGAGGCTCTCAGTAAAGTGAGTGATTTTGTGAAAAATCTTTCATCAATTCAGTGGTAAACACAGTATCACAGGATAATAATGGGCTACCCACTTAGGATGAGAAGTGAAGCAATTCCTTATAAATTTATGTTCATACTTTCCTTTTACATTCAGAAAAATCAGGAAGTTTATGGAATGTCTCTCTCTCTCCCTCCCCTGCCCCATCATTTATTATTTATTTATGTATTTATGTTTGTATGTATGTATGTATTTTTCTTTCTTTCTTTCACCTGAATTAGCTTTCTAAAGAAGTATCAAGTTTTACAAAGCTACAACTGGCCTGGAAAGTGTAGGTAATGACTGGGAATTCTAAACAGAGATTTCTCATCTAATAACATTTTTTATTTTAATTTCTCAGGGCTTTATCTCTAATATTTCTAATTTGCACATTTTAGCTATGTAAAGAATTTTACTAGTACATGTAAATAATTCATGTAAGTTAATACTTAAACGTGTATGATATATTACTTAATATAGTATTAAGTAATAGTCTTATTTTAAATAATAATGAAATGACATTTAGGCTATCAATTCTCTACCCCCTTGCTCTACTGGGCTCAAGAAGAAAAGGAATCTACTATTTTTTATTATAATATTTAATATCAAACTACTAAAAATATATTGACCAATGTGACCTTCTTGTGGATTAGAAACATGTACACTTCATATAATCAGTAAAGAATAATCACTTCACCCAAGGCTATAATAACTTCTCAAATGCATCAGTAAACAAGCTTATGGGTGGCTTAGATTTTAGAGAAAGTAACCCATTTAAAACTTCATTAAATATATGTGTGTGCCAATATGTTTTACTAGTGGGGATTTTTCCTTTTGGACCAGTACAACTCTTCACTGTTGTTAATTATATTGAAATATGTGAATCAGTCCAGCCATGAATATAAGCACTGAACTGTGTATCTACGGTCCAAACGAAATCAGGGCAGCTTAATGAAAAGAAAGTAAAGGGCCTCATGAGGATAAGGAAGTAGGTGGAAGGAAACAGTAATACATGTTATTTTCTAAAGCTTTTAATGTTGGGGTTTATGAGAATCTGCGGAGGGATTCTGAATGTATCTGGAAATGAGAAACTCTAATGTTTTCTTATTAATATTTTTAAAAATACTTAACAAAAGAAAAAAAAGAAAAAACAAGAGACAGGGGAGGAGCAAAAGAGGCAATATAAATTTAGCAATAAAAATTTAGAAAACCAAGTTTCTGTCAAATCATTATTTCCTTTATAGCAGATTTTAGAATATTTTATATACCATATTTTTAAACCAAGATACCTGACGTAAACATAAGATATTCCATTGACTTACTGCTTCTAAGTTTTTCAGAGCGACATCTATTAAAATGATTCAAGTGCATTTTCATAAAAGATGATTAAGAATTAGGCATTAAAAATACTGTGTTAATGATATCAAAAAGTATCTCAAAAATAAATTTCTGTATTTGTAACAGAACACCACCATTGTGTCCCCTGAAAGTGATTGCCTTAGATACAGCTAGTGGCTGAGCCTACATGCAAGAAGGATACAGATTCATTATTTTTGGAGGAAGGGAGGTTCGGGTGGTGGAATGCTTGTGGAAAACAAAGACAGGACCTCCAGCTCAGGCCTGGTACATGAGCTTAGAAACTTCACTCAGATTTTTTATACCTAGCGTGTGGTGTAAAAAGCGATTAGAGAAATTGATAGGTGAGGATGACATGTGAAATTTAAATGAATACTTTTATTCTATTAATCCCAATTCTAAAATAGATTCTTGAATATAACATAATAGGCTATTCATGAACAAGGAGAGCGAGATATAAAATCATGGAGGCACATAAATGATGATCCACCCACAGTCTGTGTGTCTCTGAGTGTAGGATAATTTTTTTAGTGACTGTTTCCTCTAATTTATTCAGTATGATATCATTCATATACACAGTAAAATGTAAATTTTTTTCCTCACAAAAGAATGGATTCAATAGTAAAAATGTTAAAACATAAAGCTAAACCCACTAGAATTCAAAGCTTTTTTTGGTTTTTAATCAAAGTACATGTCTCTCCATTTAAGTAAACACAACCACATTTAAAAAAAGTGAATCAGAATAATTCATAACTCTCACTCTCAAAAGATACTTTAGAAGTGACAAATAGAATACTTTTTAAGCAAAGGAAATCAGGAAAACTAATATATCTTTTAATAAAACTTTTTAAAAAACATATCAACAGCCTGTTATAATTTTTGTTCATTGTCCCACCTGTTGCATTTTATAAACAGGCACCTAATTTTTAAACAGTGCTTTCTTCACCAGTATCTCAACAGCATGATTTTATATGAGAGATTTATTTGGACTGCTATGCAGATGTAAAACTATTTGGAATGGCTCTATCTATTGTTTGGATGTGTTGCCTTGGATGAACTAGAAAGGTATGCTAAAATTGCCAGCCATTGCATAAAATACTTCATTGACGTCACGACCTCATTTGTTAGATTGAATTACACAGTCCTTTTGCGAAATTTCTCCCACCAATATATTCTATTTTAGAAAAATTGAGTAAAAACACAAAAATGAGAAGACAATTCATATCTATGAAATTCAGAATGCCTACACTGCAACCATGAATGCTGTATACTATGTAAAATTTTAAATGATCTCTAATGGCAGTGATTCATTCAATTCGATGATTTTTAACTCTCTCTTCCATTCTAAGAGAATATATACACACAAATAATAAACGCATCATATATATGTGTGTACATATATGAGTATAACTTAAATGCACACAGGTATTCCTTGCAGAGAAAATATTTTAGATCTTATCAGACCATTTTTGTGATTTTAGAATATAACTTTTAGGTAAGAACTATTACCATTAGTTAAACTTGTGGTGCTTCAAAGATAATGAAGGTGCCATATGACTTTTTTACGACATTAGGGATTCCATCTTGAGCCTGAACTTTGTTACTGATGTGACCAAGTCTACCTGATAAAGTGGAAGAACATGCCCAGCAACAGTCAGTTTTAAAAAGCAGATTAGTGTGAGGGTTCCATGATGTCAGACTGAGGCACTGAAAGAGCCTAGAGCATGCAAGAGAACAGCAGGGGTCCCCCATCTCACAGCCATCTTGTAACTGAACCTAATTGTGAATGAAACTGAAGAAAGGATTCTCCAGAGGGTGCTATATGATTCAGGCATATACACACTTCCTTTGTTCACATCTGACAACGTGTAATGTCAAGGGGCAAATGAGGTGTGCTTAATGCTCTCGGATATATCAGAAAATAGCCTCAGCACATGGCGGATCCTAGAGGAAAAGACTGTCAGTGTGTGGGAAAAAAGCAAAAATAGTGTTCAGAGAATTTGCTGAATGTGATAATACTCCTCAAGATGATAACTGGCAGATGGAAATGTATCACGTGGGGGACAACTTGCCACCATGGCATGCATATTTATAAACATATGGGTATAACTTCAACACGTCTCACAAATATGTGCATTAGACTATGAAGATTAAATAAGCTTGCTCAAAACCACAGAACTAGATGAATTCACCTACACAGAAATACAGAAAATAACAGCAAGAGTGTCAAAGTCTGAGATTGTGAGGTGTGTAGTAGGGGAAAAGAAGAATCTGTGTAAATACACGTTCCAATAGCAGAGGAAAATGCTAATAGCTTTAAACCACTGTAACTGGAGCAATTGTCTTTTAATTCTCCCCCCTCCCCAAAGAAGGGTGTAACATAGTAATGCTATAAGATCCTGCTCCCATTTCATACACAACACATACACACAGTTTAGGAATTAGCAAAAAAATCATGTATTTACTCCTACTTTATAGCTTCCCTATTAAATTTATTTCTATCCTAGGTCAGTCTCATGCATAGCTTCCTTTTTGATAGAAAGCGTGTCCCCAACTTTTCAGGCAACATCTGAGGGTGGCGCTACTTTGGCATATCTATCTCCCTATTTACTTAAAACTTTACCTAGGACAATAAATGTACGAAAGGAAAAAGGTTGGAGAAACAAGATTTAGGACAAGGTTGGGAAAGATCTCACACCATTATTGTATTCAATAACAAAATTTCCTAGGGGAGTTTTGAGTTTGGCAACACATTATACATACATTGCCTGCATTTTTAAAATAAATAAGAATTAATAAATATTTGGTCTTTCTGAGACGGATAATAGGAGCTGGCCCTGTAGTTCCTGGTAGATAGGAGGAAGCACTGAGATTCTGAAGTTCCATTAACTTAAGAACGACCAAAAAATCAAGTTGCCTAGCCACCTTCTCTACTACCCGTCTCCATGACTTGAATTTCAACTTGTGTTGTCCTCATAACCTGCTTCTTCTACTTGTGTTTCATTCTGCTTTACCTGAATTAATTGCATTAGCAGTGAAAGTTTCAGAGCCCTCAGGTCATTTATCAAGTTTGAGGTTGTGTAGCAGTCCTAGACTGTAAATGTTTCCCAAAAAACTAAGCTACGAGTATGCTACTTTTTACTTCCTATTTGGTCTTGATTTTTCCCCAGTGATTTGATCACCAATTTCTTCTTTTTTATTAAAAACAAGAATCAGAAGTTTCTACAATACATTTTAAGAGGCCAGTGCATTTGGGCACAGACAGATCCCTGCCAAGCAAATAGACATACTGGAGACTATACATTCATAGCAGGTCATTTCCAAGCCACCTCACGTAATTAACATTTAAAAATCTCCCTGATCCTTTTCCATCTCTCAGTCTGAAACACTCATTTTACTCTGCTTGAAGCACAATTCCAGTTCTCTCACTCTGGAACTCTAAACTCCTTGTGGTTATTTGTAGTTTATGACATGTACCTGATCAATCACAGATGGCAGTGGGTCTTGGTATTTCTCCTGGAGGAGTCTCCGTCATCAGCTGTCTGTTTGGATGTCTTATCCAGCCTGAACTTAATAGTAATCATGGACACACATTTTATCTAAAAATTTGATTGGAATTTTATCAAAAATAATGTGTCAGAGATGCAGTTAAAAATAAGTCTTCATGGCCCAAACTTTACTGGTATTTTGTTAGGAGTCTTTGGCAAAAATCCAGTGACAAAACATTTTTGAGGTTACTTGGTCTTACTTCACCATTTCCAACGTTCAATGTTAAATACCTCACTTCTCCAGAGGATCTGGTGCTAAGGTCGCCACTATCACAACCTGAAAAGTTATTAGTAGTATCTCTACTTTCCACCTATATGCAGATTTATCACCTAGAAAACTTGGTACTAAGATACTAGCTGTCATAGCTGAGTACACCCCTGGAGGAGCTGTACGGATCTGATTCAGGCAACTTCCATGTTTTATTCTGTTCCTGTGCTGCAAGACAAGAGATAAAAACATGACAGGGGTACAGGGATCTTCTCATTTAATGAGAGGAATGACTATGACTGTCTTCTGAAGGTATGAATAGATTTTCTTCAACCAGGTGGTCCAGTAAATTTCATAGTGCACAACTGCAGTTGGATTAGTATGGGAGGGGGTAATGTTGCATGACAGCTCCTAAGTACAGGTATCTTAGATGTTAACCCAAGCAGCTACCTAGGTAAAATGAAGGCGATAGTGTACACACTATGAAGCTAAAGGACATTGGCAGGGGGAATTTCTCAGAGGATCACGTGTGTTCCATCCTAAGAACTTGGCATTATCTTAATGAAAACAAGAATAACTTAAATATTTTAAATATTAGATAGCAGGTCAGATTTATCTCTTAGAGTGTTCTTCTTTTCTTTCTTTGTTTTTTTTTTTTCAACATGGAGGATTAAGACAAGAACACAATGACCTGAATAAAATTAGAGTTAGAAAAAAGTCAGTGGCAATACTCCAGAGGAGAAATGACAAATATTAGAAAGAGTAGTGAGTAAGTGGAGAATAAAATTTAGAATTATTTAGTAGACATTAGAAATAGAGTGACTTCATGATATATTGAAGTTAATGGGGAAATACTTTTATTAAATATACTAAAAGGTTATTATGATAGTCTGGCTCTGTAAATCTGATATCCCATGCTGCAGTTTCACCTTAAATTAGGAATGAGAATGAGGAGACCACTTGTATTCTAATATGTTGGGAAATAGTGGGCTTGTTGTGGACAAGAGGAGTGAGGTCTGGGTTTCTTCAATGTTTTCTTTAATGTCCATTAGCTAGACCCACTGTGCACAGGTCAGTTATAAAGATGAGGTTATGATATCTCAAAATAAGAAGCTATATTCCAACTGTGTATCTTTCAATTGCTACACATACAGAATAAAAAAATTAAAAGATTTGCTTCTTAATATCGAAGGATATATTTTCATAAGAACCATAATACTTTTCTCTCTGTTGCTTTCTAATAATATATTTTGCAGAGAAATGTCACAATTGTGATTTCAATATAGAGTCATTTTTAAAATGCCAACCCAAATTTGGCAAAAGACATGAGAGAAGTGTCTTACATAAAAGGAAAACACTAGAGGCAGAAGGTTTAAAAGTAAAACATACCTAAATCTTGATTCACTATCAAGTAAGCTGATAAAAAGTACATTCAGAATTTTCTGAGTCATCAAAATTTATTTTAATTTAAATTGCAAATTAATATCTGCCAAACCTAAGTGCTTTTTGAGGAATGAAGAAATTCTTATGAATATTTGTTACAAAAAAAAAACCGCAACAGTTTGGCTGTTCACTACCCAAAAATCAATACTTGAGAGGCGTGTGCTGGGTAGAAAGAAAAGCTTGCTTTTTTCAGATCCCTAGGAGCCTGGGAATACAGTGGACTAATGTCCAAAGACCACCTTCAAAGTTTAGGACCTAGGAGAAGAATTTTGAAGGGGAGGAAATGAAGAAGTAGTTCCAGAAACCTGAAAGAGAAGTCTGTCTCTTTAGTCATAGAGAACTGTTTTTCACATCAAACTCCAGGGCGCCAGCAGCTGGTCACAGGCACCTTGGAGACATCCTTCCTTCTGCAAAACAAGCTCATAAATTTCTCCTCAAGACCCTGAAGCCATCTCCTCCTGCTTGACAAAGAAACATCACATTAGCATTTATGACTATGTTGTGAGAACAAAAGTTGAGCAAGAAAAGCAGTTATGTATACAAAGGCCTAATTAAGAATTACATTATTTAATTCTGCCAAAAATACTAGGGGCATTAAAGTTACAAGGGACTCGGCGATATTTTGAATTTCACCATTCGTTAAGTCACAACTAGAACCTTAAACAAACTTTGTGTGTGAGTTATCTGATGATTTTGCTTTTGTTACATCTTGAAATCATTAAGGTATATTTTAAAATAAGATCCCTCCATGCCTTTAATGCAACCAACATTGAAAATACTTACTTTCTCAGGAGTATAGCAGGTTATGCATTGCTTTTGCAGTATTAATCAAATTTAGCGTATGATGAGAACTGTCTATTCAACTGATATCTGTTTAGAGAAAAATTTTAGATAAAGTGCAGGTCATCTTTCTATATTGATCATTCCTTTATTATTGCTGAATATGTAATCTCTTAGTTGTAGATACCAAATAACAGGAGAAAAATATTATGCAATGATATCCAATTTGCAGAAAATTATATCCATTCCTTACTTAAAGATCCTGTTTATCTAAGTATTATTTTGCGTTACAAAATCTAGACATGCAGGTTAACTTTTCTTGAAAACATATAAAATAGCTCCCACCCTGAACCTCTGAAAAAAGCAGCAGTCATTTATGTAGTCTACAATTGTCACGCCCAATTCTTGGAATTCTTGGAATATGTTTTATCATGGAATTCATTTTCACTGTCAGTTCGAGGATTTGAGATTGCTTGAACTACTGGCTGCAGGAGATCCCCATAATTTTTCTTACACATCAGTGCTGCCAAATTTTCCCCCAACATGGGAAGAAGCTCAAGAAATGAAGGGATAGCAAAGATTTTAAACTCCTACAGGGAAACTGTTTGTTTTTAATTGTGTTTTGGTTTGTGCTATAATAGAAATCATCTCTATTGCTATGTGATACATACACAATAAATAGGTTTTCAGAATGATTAAATGCTTTAGCTTTACTTTAACTTCTATTTTCAAAACCATTTATTTGGGGCATAGTAGAAAACCATAAAATATATTTATGAAATCCTTTGATTCCTGTGCTATTGCTATATCCTGAATAATCTCATCTTTCTTAAAGAGTACGTATCTTATAGTTTTGAAGACAATGTGTTTTATAAATTAATTTTTTAAATTTATAAACATATTGTTAATATTGATCAATCTTTGATTATTTATTAATAGCAAATATGTCTTATTTCCTACAAAAGTTATGAACTGAGTATTTATTTTTTCATTTTTTTCAAAAAATTATAACCCAGGATCATTTTAATGAAAATGACTGAAAATATAGACTCATTTTGAGGGAGAAGTTGGTAGAGTCAGTTAAACTCTAATAAAGACACTCCAAAGCATGAACCAAGAGGTATTACAAGAAATCATTTGTGCATCGCAACAATAATGATTTAATTTTATAAACTTTGCATTTAAAAAAAAGAGAGCATTATTTGATGTAAAACATTATACTGGAGATGTTTTTGAAAACATATTTTTTTCCTAACTCATTACCTGATAATTTACTTATTATAGAAAGAAAAATTATAATTTTCCTTCTCCCTATCAACATTTCTTCATCTTTATTTTGGTAAATATTGGATAAGTTTCTGCCTCAGTGAACAGAATTTACAACCTGCAGAGGCTTAAAACAACACAGATACGTGAGGGCTGTCCGGAAAAAATCCAGCCAGTAATGCCTCTATTTTTCATATGCTATGGCTGGATACTTTATGAATAGCCCTCGTATTTCTTCATAATGCTCTGTATCCACCCCCATGTTGATGGTGGCTCTACTCCCATAGTCACACAGGCTACTCTGCTGACATAGCTTCCCATTATACCTGCAACTTCTGGATTAGGAGAAGAAATAACCTGTGAGGTATGTGCCAGCTCTTTTTTTTTTTTCTTTTGCTTTGACCTGTAATTGATACAAGTCATTCTGTCCACAACTAATTTATCACATCATAATTCTGAGACAATCACATGAATAGTGGGTGAGATTGTGAATATTTGCTGATCACCCTATTTCTGACAACAATTGGGAAGAACAAGGTAGGACCAAGCATGTCTCTCCAGTTCTGACACTCCGTCATCTCACATTTTCTTATCAACTTATTCTCACCCTTGTTGGCTTATAAACCCATGGATTCTGTCACAGGTTCTTAGGTTTTACGTGTATCTCAATATTCATTCAGGGTGCAGTTTCTTTGCATCACACCGATCTATCCACACTGATACTTTTATTCACATGTCCACATGCTTATTTCTTAACTTGATTTTTTAGAACCATGGACTTTTGTTGTTCCTGTGCTATCCCTATCCTTAGAATAAAATGTCTTCAGTTCAAAAGTACACATCACTAAATTAAAAAATAATAAGGTAAGCAGAGTTAGAATTAATGTGTACTATATAATAACTTTATTAGTATGTGACTCTTTAAGGAACAATTGGCTTCCCTTAATTCTGTTCATTCTTCATTATATTTTATACAAATATAAAGTAAAATTCTATTTGTGGCTTACAAAGTTGCTTCTTTTAGATCAGGAGATTGAAATATTCCAATAATCTGCCTAAAATATGTTTCACAGTAAATGATCATAGTGAACATATCAAATAAATTGCCTCTGATTTTTCTATTGCCAGTTAGTGTTTCTTTCTTTTTCCAATTAATTAATTGACCTTCCCTGTATTTTAGGACTATCAAAAAGATAATTCTTTTCCAGAAGTAGAATGATGTCCCTAGAGACAAGAGTTAAGGATTACCATAAATAGTCACATTTTCATTATTATGCCAACTATTATTACACAGATGATTGTTCTGAGCAGATACTGTCACTGTCCCTTCTACTGTAAGTTGCTTTGCTCCTACAGGACATTTTATTTGAAAAATTTTAGCAGATTTCTAAGCTGAGATGCAGTTTATTACCATTAGGAGATTTGAAAAGAAACAACTTTCAATGACATAGATAACATGAATTCTTATATCTTTTTGTTTGTTTAAACTAGGTATTAATGAAGGGGTTTTTTGGCAGATCTGATTTTATACATTTTGGAAACCAGAGAGAAGTAACAGGACAGAAAACAATGGTACTGTCCCATTTCAAATGGTACGTATGGTCAGCCTAGTCTCACTGGACTGAATTCAAGGTGTCAGTGGGCTGTCCATATGCACCATTTGAAATGGGACAGTAGCGTTGTTTTCTGTCCTGTTTAAAATAGTACATCCGGTCTGCCTAGACTAAAGTAATTGAACAAAATCCCTATAGCCAGGCAAATTTACCCATCAGATTCAGGTAAACTGACTTACTAGTCATATAGTATTAGAATGCTCATTGAAAAACATTATTTTACTAATATTAATTTTATGATATTTTGAAAATATTTTTCTGATCTATGTCTATGTAACATTTGGATATTACTCAACATTAAAAGTTTAAACATTTACATATTAAAATAGTGATGAAAAGAAAAAAATACATTCTTTTTTACGTCTTAAATTCACTCAGAGTCAACCATAATGAGGTAGTAAGAATGAGGTCAGCAGTGGACTCAATAAGCAAATATTTCTCATATCAAAAACAATAGTAATCTATACATAGTATATTCAAGTGAATTGTAATTATAATGTAATAGTGGTTTTGAAATTCTTTTTGGATTCATTTGTAAAGAACTTCCCTTCTAGAGCCAACAAAAAAAATCTATGGACAGTTAATTCAAGTCCTGTTTCTACCTAAGCAGGCATGAATAAAAATTATATAATTTAATGAGGTTCTCTTATTGTTATTACACTAAAAACACATAATATGATTGAAATTTTTTCAACTTACAGGTGCACTGAACTAAACATATTTTAATTGTTTAATGTGTTCTTATTTGTACTGTGGTTAATGAGCTTTTTAAAAATACTATATTTTTTCCCTAAAGGGTAGACTTTAAATTGTTTCAGAAGATGCGAATCAAGTATATATTTCAGAAATATTCTTAAAGGCATGTAATCATATTATTCCATCAAACATTCTTAGAAACAGATCACCAAAGGTGTCCTAAAACCTCGAGCACAATTACGAAGGCTAAATTGTTTTAAGTACATCCCTGACAGAACATCAGGGGACTTAGTTTCCATGAGGTAAGTCTTATCATGGGTAAAGCCACATGATCAAGTAATCTCTGGGCCCTAAACCCTATTCATGGAGTACATCAAAATTAAATACAACTATAGTCACTTTAAAACAAGTTTCTTTGATTTTTGTCACCTTTGTTTTTAGATTGAAAAAGAAATTCTGAATTACAGTAGTGGTGAAACCAAATTTCTTAAATATTTTTCTTGCATTGAGATGGCTTTATGTTTTCATGAATCTCTTTTTCTTTCCACTTAACATTCTATACTTCATGAAAGCCTTATAGTATTTATTATAGCTCTATATTCACCTTAAATTTTATTAGAAACTGACAATTTATGACTCTTTCCAACTGATGACATATTTTTTGCTACCTGTAGGAACTAGTCATTTCAAATGATGATCCTGTCAAACTATTCTATTCTATAGTTCATAAAATAATATCATGTGCATCTTGTTTCTAGAACGCTTAATTCAAAAAGTTTATTTTTAGCTATATGCATTTACAGCCAGATTTTTTAAATGGGGCATTCATCATATCAGGAGTAGTCCAACCACTACTCACAAATTTAGTCATAATTATTCCTACCTTACTATTCTGGCATGTTCAGTCTTAGTGGAATAAATTAGAAACCCAGATGGATAATCTGGGAATAGTCCATATGATTATTTTTAAAAACACTTTTCTTGTCTAGCACAGCTTTTATAAGATTCAGATTATAGTCTTAATAAAAAGGGTTCTGATTATTAACTACCATTTTTAAAAATCAAATGAGACATGAGGAGATCTTTTACATAGAATGGATTTGCACAAGTTGTTCTTTAAAACCCAGCTTGAAATCCAAGTTGCTCTTTTTCTAATAGTGGTAAAAAACAAAGTGATTTTGACTCAGGAGACAGAAACTCCTTTTGTATTCAATAGTGCAAGGGCCACATTTAAGTCTATTCCTTCAGGAAAATGCTCACTGCCCTGTGAAAAATATTCATCCAAATTTAAATGAGACATTATAGTTCCCACATTTCAACTTACCCTTTGGTTTCTTAGTAGCAATACCCATTATTTTTTTTAAGTTCTTTCCAGTCAAATGTCTTATGTCATTTATATCCCTCACTCTTTACTTTCTGCTTGATAACTGAATATTTAATTGGTTAGTTTCCTTTCTTTAAATGTATCTCCATGAAGAAATGATCTAGCAACAGATATATGTTCCACAAGTGGGCACTGTAAGATGACACAAATCCCCACATGTGTGCATTCACACACACACACACACACACACACACACAGAGCATTGCTTGTGATCTCTATGCATATATAATCCTTAAAAAAAAGGATGGACCTATGAGAGCTCTACCTCTTTTCTTAAATATCTCTGGACATTAACCTGGAGAAAATATACGAAGTGCATTAGATACAAATGTATAAAGAGCTCAGTTCTCTAAAAGTGGAGGAGGCATTCAAAACAGTCAAAGAGAGATGACTAGAGCATGAGCAAATTTTCCTTTTTTTTATTACTCTCCTAAATAGCCACATCATGGAGACCTCCAAAAAAGACGAAACCTCAGCAAAAGTGCCAAGTGATCCAGCATCCTCCAAAGGTGATTTAGTGTGGAGTGAGGAAGTGCATGGAGTATAGTTACCAGTTGAAATGCAGGAGTTTCTGAAGTCTTCATTAATCTCAAGTATAGAATAGATAAAGAAGGTTTCAAGTGAAATTTTGATGAATCAGTGCCATTGACTACTTATCGAGATGAGTGTTCAATATATATGAGATAATGTTTATTAGTTTATTAGAGGAAAGATAATTCATAGATATTTAGCAGTGTATTTGGAGCAGCTGAAGTTGAACAAGAAATGGATACTATTATAATAAACAGTGAAGTAGACATCTTTGTTCGTGGCTCCAGATGAACTGTTGGACTTTCCTGCTGTGTTTCGTACTAAAGGAGTTTTTCATCTGAGTCCTGTTGATTTCTCACTTCCTGTTTCTTTGATCCAATGAAATTCACTGACAGGAGATCAAAGATGAAAGGAGAAACGGGTTGTGAGTTCACTCTTTTCTGGTCACTGGGAGCTATCGCTTGCAAGTGGCCCCAACTTTCTAGCTAAGACCACAGCTCCTGTACCATGGATGCTCTTCCAAGACTAAAACTCAGCAGATACAGGTTATCATGATCTCTTTTTGACTTTTTAGTCTCAGGGAGTGTGTATCCTACTTAATAATCTCTGGTTGTTCACCATCATTATTTGTTCCTTTAACTGTGTTCTCAGCTTTGTGTACATTCTCAACAATGATGGGTCCAGCTGTTCAGTGTCTCCTTCAAGTCCCTGTAATATACTGGTAATAGTTCCTGGCATAAAGGTGAATTAACATTGTATATATTGAATTTTGTCCTCTTTGAAATACTGGTACAGACTGGAAAGTTTTTCTTTGATGCCACAGTTGTGTAACTGAAAATTTTTTATTACATCCGAAAAATGATTATATTGGAAATATCATTGTGTATCCTTTTCTTGATGAAATCAAGAAGGCCTTAACTAGTAATATAATTGAATATTTTAGTAATAAAAGACTCACCAAACATTGTTGTTATATGTGAGTTTTACTTCTTTGCTCTCTTAAAAAAGATTTATTCATAAATTTTCTGAGTATCTTATGTCAGAAAACTACTATTTTAATTTTGATAGCACTTTACATTTTATGATGCTTGGGCATATGTTAAGATTTATCTTTTCTACATCTCTAGAAATATAAATTACTGCCTATATTTGCTGAGAATGAGGAAAGTTGGGAGACTTTCCTTCTAATAACTGGTAGAAGTGAGACTCAGATGGCAATATTTGTTTTACTTCCTATTATAACATTTTATGATTTCCAACTGGAATTTTTCTTAAATGTTGGAATTGAAGAAAGTTCTATTACACATTCACTTTGGTGAAGACATATTAAGCCTACCTAAGGAACAGGCTATGTAGACTTGAAGACCATTTTTTCAGGTTCAGTTATAAAGGCAAGCCAAAATTATCCTTGGAAATTATTTTATGATGTCTCCTTCCTTAAGTAAATGTCAATTTTCTTGTGTCCTGAAGAGACACTTAAACTTCCAAATGTTCTTCCAAAGTTCAAATAACAAATGTATGCCATCTGCAAACGGCAATTAAGGACATTAAAATATATCTGAAAGGTTACTTCTCGCTTACTTTTAGGATGTAGAAAGCAGAAAAAAAGTATTCCTTTAAATTTAACAACCTGCAAGAGCCAGATAATCTCAAAACCAAAAATGTTCTTCAACCAATCATAGAGTTAAAGTTGTAGAATACACAAATAGCCAAAGATATCTGTCTTTGCTTAATGAGAAAACTGGAACAACTGTGACAGTACAACACCGACTGTGCTGCAATGAAAGTGAATCAGAATTATAATAAACTTTTTCATTAATTGCTAAAGGCTAAATGTTGTTTTGAATAAAAATTTAGAACCCAAGGAGCCAGAGGCACAAGGGGAGTTTGTACCACCCTTAATTTCTATTTCATGAACTATCATTAGATAGTCGTAAGAAGTAGGGAGGCCAGAAAGGGAAATCAGAGACAGCATCGCTCAGTGGTACAGATCTGGGAGAGAAAAGTATAGCCTGTGTATAAAATGCAGGAGCTGTGCTCAAACTCATTCCTCTGAAATAGAAAGAAAACTCTCATGCTCTGGTGGTGGTATTTCAAAATCCTTTCTCTTCTTGGTCACCATTTAAGAACAACTGTTGCTGAAGGAAGGAAAAGGATGGAGTGGAGGGTTAAGGGAAAGCAGAAGCAGTAAATTACACTGAACCCAAATGACTAGTGACATCTCAACACTGCAAAAAGGGCAGATGACTGAGAAAGCCCTATCTCTGATGCTCAGAGACACTAAACCTGCCTCAGGCTGAGTCTAGACCAGGATACATGACAAATAAAAAACTCCCCTCCACTGGCTAGCAACTGTTCAAAATAAAGATCTAGAAGGAGAAGGGGCATGCCAGTTTCCAGGCATAATTACCATGTACCTCTGTCTGTACTGCCTTCCCCATGCTTAGAGTCTTACACACACACAAACACACACACACACACACAAACACAAAACACAAACACCCACTACCACTACCTAAAATCCACTTGAAAAAGAGAAGACACAGAACTGACTCAAAATAAGTCCTAGATGTTTGAATTATCAGATGAGGAATTTGAAATAAGTATGAATATGTTAAAATCTCTAATTAAAAAATGTAGACAATATAAACAAAAAATAAAATGCGGCACAATTATGGAAAATATAAGAAATATTAGATAAAATTCTCCAGACAGATATATGAGGGCGTTCTGAAAAGTATCCAGCCATGCAATAGGAAAAATAGAGGCATTTATGGTGGGATTTTTTTCTGGACAGCCCTCATAAATGACAACAAAAGAAACTGGTATCTAGTCTATGAAATCAAGCTTTTCATAAGTAGTTAAAAAGAAGGTAAATATAACAGACATTTTTATAGTCTTAAAAGTGATATGAAATATTGATTCATGAAGGAAAAATATAATAGCAAGTCATTTCAAGTTATATATATATATATATGGCACAAAAGTAACACAAATGATGAAAGAGATGATTTGAGAATATACACCTATTGTCCTAAGGTCATTCCACCACATGTGAAGTAGTATAAAATTATTTGAACATAGACTGTGATTAATCAAATATATGTATTATAAACTCTAGAAAAACAACTAAAATATTTAAAATTTGATATAAATTAAAATAGTTGAGATAAATTTAAATTTTGAAAAATAATTAGTTCAAAAGCAAACAGAAAGAGAGGCCATATTTTAAACTCACAAAAGGGCAACAGTTTAGAAAATGATGAAAGTTATAATGGAATGTTTTAACAGAAGACAAATTCTTCAAAATTTCTTAAAAAGGAAAAGTAACCAAAATAATTTTTGAGTGTATAAGTTGTTAGACAATCAAGAAAAATCATTTAGTGGCAGTCAGTTAATTAAATCATGTTAACTTGGAGAAGTCAATGAAATGTGTCCAGAAGAAACAAACATTTTAATGACTACCAGCCCTTCCAAGAGAACCACTGCTGGAATTGTTGAGAACATTGGAAACAATTTCAATAGTCATTTAAAAAATAAGGCCAGTGATTTCAAGTTGCTTCCTCTGCTCTAAATAAATTAACAAGTATTTCTGATCCTGCTCAGTTGTTGGGTATGAAAGGAGTCAATACAGAGTTCAAGGTAACTGATAAATCAACCTCTATAAACAATCTGTGTAGAAAAAGTACAGGAAAAAATAATTTCAAGTTAGTTTAGAAAATACGAATTTGATACTATCTGATGTAGAATCTGCAAAGATTAATAGATACTGGAGAAGAAAATATTTGAGTTAAGCCAACTTACAAAGATTGTATAAATGTTAGCTTTGAGGTTTGATTATTTAATGTATTATTAGCAGGTACTTTGCAGAAAAATTTCAAGATAATATGTGTAATTAAACCAGTTGCATCAATGATGAACTTCACTTGTTCTCATGCACTTAAACATCATCAGTTACAAAAATATTTGTAATAAATGAAAAAATCAACATCTTAACTTCAAAAAAAAAAAAATATATATATATATATATCCTGACTTCAAAGCTAAGATTCATGTTTATTTCTTTTATTCTTTTCTTTCTTTTTTTTTCTAAATAGGAAGAAAAATCTCACCTACTATTATAAATACTGAATTTTTTTGCCAATTAGCTCTTTTTTTTCCCTGACTAGTTAATGACTTTCTTACAAGGTAAAACAAAGTGTATATATATATATATATATATTTTACATACAAGTTTTACTGTGATAAGTCATTTAGAAGACAAATGATATTGTTTGAATTACAAATAATCTCAAGGTTTCTAATCTACTTGTGCTGCCTAATTTTATATTAAAGTATAGTTGATATATAGTATTGTATTAGTTTCAGAGAACAAACTTATGTTTGCCAGAGAGGAGAGGGTTGGAAGATGGGTGGAAAAGGTAGAAGGAATTAAGAGGTACAAAGTTGCAATTATAAAATGTACTACCATAATTTAAAACAATGAGATATAAGAGGGCTGTCCAGAAAAATATCCAATCATAAATGTCTCTATTTTTCATATTACGTGGCTGGATACTGTCCAGGCAGCCCTCATATAGTAGAAAGTTTCTAGTGACTACTCAATTAACAAAACAAAATTTATGTCTAAAAAATGAATAAGAGATAAAATTGAAATATCAAAAAGTATTAAATTAATTGAAAAAAGCAAGAAACTAGGACTGGGGAACATATATCAAAAAAATTGGAGGAAATAAGCAAGATGATAACTATATACTTAATCTAACAAAAAAAAACACACTGATGTAAATGGTTTACATTCTAGAATTAAAAAGCAGATGTTGTTAGAATAAATTAAGAAAGCCAGACCCAACTGCATGCTACCTACAACAAAAATTATAAATATAAAACCAGAAAGCAGAAGGATGAAAAATATGAGCAATGATAGCTCAAATCAAAAGATTTCTGAATAGCTATATTACTATCACACTAAGTAGATTTCAGATAAAAAAATATTTATCAGCACCATTTGCCAAGGGTTATAGAAGTTGTCATGCCCCCGTATAACAGGCTTGTCAGCATTAGTCCCAGCTGTGGATTCAGAACTGGCCCATAACTTAGTCCCAGCTCCTTTTATCTATTAGACCTTCCTACCCAGGAACAAAAAGAGAGACAGGGCCATCCACACCACTGGGGCAGATACTATAATCTTGGTTCAAGTGCAGGTTCCAAAATAGCCTTCTACTGTGGCTCTAGTCCCTCTCTTCTAAGCTCAGAACCACTACTGTCCACTAGGAAATTTGCTGATGGACATGTCCATCATGCCCTGAGGTAGGCCTTCTGACTTCATTCTGAATAAAAATCCTGAAACAGACCTATATATAACTCAGCTATCGCCTCTCTCACCCACAAGGTGGAAATACTCCAGCTCACCCATGAACCTGGTAACAGACACTCATTCATACCCTTGAGGCAGGTCATCTGATCTTGGTCCAACCATGGATCTTAGAGCAACCCTGTTACTGGCTCTAGCCTCTCATAAACACAGTCAGTGCATTGCAGAGCAAGGCAGCCTGTCCAGAGACCCACTGGGAGACACACTTGTCCATGCCCCCAGTGACAGACAGACCTGCCAAACTCGGTGCATGTGTGGATCAAGAAGCAGTGCTGCAGTCCCCCAAAGCCATGAGTCAGCAGTAGTCCTGCTTTCCAGTGATCCAGAGGGAAATGTGCCCATCTGTGCCCTGGAGGCATATCCTGCAGCAGCTCTGAGACCCAGCTCAAAACCCATCCAGTTCACCCAGGAACCTATCAGGAAGCACACTCATCTGTTTTCTTAGTCTACAGACCTTAGTCCTGGCTGCGGACTCAGAAGGAGCCTTGTAACTCTGTTCTAGCCCTTCTCAGAGTGGTATGGGGACAATTCTGCTCATCCAGGGACCTACCAACTTAGTCCCAGCCCCATTTATCTATTAGACTTGCATACCCAAGGACAAAAAGAGACATGGAACCTATCAGGTGACCTCACAGAATTCAAGAAGGAGCCACAACCATCTTTGCACTTGGTAAAAGACCCTGAAACAGACTCGTCCCCATGCCAATGTGATGGACCAAGGTACTAGAAGTAGTCCTATTCATTCAAGGACCAAAATAATCTATGCCCACCTAAGCCTCTCATAACAGGGCCCCAACTTCAAACCCCACAGTGGACTCAACACCAGCTACAAGACCCAGCTCCAAACTGCTTGACTGTGATCCCAAAAACAACACTACCATCCCAGGGACCTGACAGAAGGTTTTTTACATGATAAAGCCAGCCTGTTAAAACTCGAAGAGGTGTTTGCTCCTTCAAATGAACAGACATCAACACAAGGCTCACAGAACATAAAGAATAAAGCAAACATAACATTATCAATGGAAACTAATAAATTCCAGAAAGCAAGCCTAAAGAAATGGAGATCTACAAATTGCCTAAGAAAGTCAAAATATTACCTTCAAAAAATTCAATGAGACACAAAGGAACAGAGAGAGAGACACCTAAACAAAATCAGGGAAATAATGCATGAAGAAAATTAAAAGCTTAATAAAAAACAGAGATCATAAAAGAGAATTAAACACTGATAGAACTGAAAAATTCAATGGATGTCTTTCAATATCAGACATAATAATGCAGAAGAAAACATCAGTGAATCTGAATTCAGGTCATTGGAAATTAGTCACTTAGAAGAACAAAAAGAAAAAAAAAGGAGTGATTAAAACATAAAGAACCTATAAGAAACTATGAGGTGAACAAAAATACACATGTGAAGTCCCGTAAGATGAAAGAGGACGGGAAAGCTTATATAAAGACATCATCTCTGAAAAATTCTTAAATAGTGGGAGAACTACAGATGTCCAGATATATGATGCTCAAAAAACTACAAACAAGATCAATCCAAATACAGTATCTCTGAGACCTATTATAATCATATTGTCAAAAGCCAAAGGCAAAGAGAGAATTTTAAAAGCATCTAAAGAAAAGAGACTTGCCCTACGCAGGAGAACCTTCTTAATGCTGTCAGAAAACTTCACAGCTGAAACCTTGTAGTCCAGGAGAGAGTAGGAAGATATTTTCTAATTCCTCTAAGAGATACACTGCCAAATGAGAATATCATAACCAGAGAAGCTGTCTTTCAGAAATAAAAGACAGAGAGATTCCCAGAAGAACAAAGCTAAAGAAGTTCATCATGACTAGACTTGTGTTACAAGATATGCTAGAGATTTCTTCAGGTTGAAATGGACGGACACTAAGCAACAACTTGAAAACAAATCAATATATAAAACTCATTGGAAAAGGTAAATATATATTCAAATCAGAATACTCTAATACTGTAATAGTAGAATGTAAAACATTTTAACTCTAGTATAAAAGTCAAAATACAAAAATACATAAAATAATAAAAAGTACAGTACTTTGTTAATAGATACTCAAAAGAAATAAATATAAAGTGTGACACAAATAGCTTAAAATGTAGGGAGGAAAATAAAAGCGTAGCGATGTTGTGTGTGATTTCATTTAAGTTGTAATCAGCATAAAATAGACTGTTCTGTCTATTTTAGGGAAAACACATGGTAACCACATAGTAGAATTACAGAATAAAGAGAAGAGAATAAAAGCATACCAATAAATCACAATAGAGGGAGTTCCCCGGTGGTGTAGTGGCTAAGGCTTCAGCACTCTCAACACTGCAGCCTGGGTTCGATTCCCAGTCAGGGAACTACCTAAATAAATAAATAAATAAATAAATAAATAAATAAATAAATATCACAATAGAAGACAGCAAGAGAAGCTGAAAGTAATAAAGGCATTATAAAAAAAATCAGCAAACAATTTTAAAATGGCAATGGTATGTCTTTATTATCAATACACTTTAAATATAAATAGATTAAGATGTTCAAACAAAACAGAGTGGCTAAATAAATTTTAAAAAAATCTGATAATATGCTACCTACATGAAACTCACTTGAACATTAATGATACACGTCAGCTGAAAGTCAAGGCGTGGAAAAAGATATTCTGCGTAAATGGTAAATGAAAAAGAGCAAGAGTTACTATAATTGTACTAGACAAAATAGACTTTTAATTGAAATTACTCATAGTGACAGAGGTCGTTATATCATGATAAAGGGGTCAATCATCAAGTGGATTTAACAATTGTCAATATATATTTATCTATCATCAGAGAACCTAAATTTGTTAAACAAACATGATCAGAGCTGAAAGAAGAAAAAGACAGTAATATAATAATAACAGAAGCCTTTAATACTCCACTTTCAACAAGGGATAGAATTCCAGACCAAATTAAAACAAAACAAAACAAAATAGTAAATGAAGAGCAGACTTGAATAAAACTATAGACCAAATAAACCTCACTGAAATGTCATTCAAAAGCAGCAAAACATGCATAGAGAAAATTCTCCAAAATACATCATATATTTGGCCCAAACACATCCTAAAGAGATTGAAATCATACCAAGTATCTTTTCTGACAATAATGATATAAAAGTAGAAATCAATAAGAGAAAGAAAACTAAAAAATTCACATAAATGTGGAAATTACACAACACATTTCTCAACAACTGATGGGTCAAAGTATAAATAAAAAGGGAAAATATATGAGACAAACAAAAATGGAAATACAGCATTCTAAAACTTGAAGGCAGCAAAAGCAGTTCTAAAGGGAAATTTTATAGTAATAAATACCTATATCATGAAAATGGAAAGATCTCAAATTAACAACTTCATATCTCAAAAAAACTAGAAAAAGCATAAACTAAGCCCAAAGTTAGCAGAAGGAAGAAAATAGTAACGATAGAGCTGAAATAAAATATATAGAGACTAGAAAAACAATAGACATAATCAACAAAACTAAGAGTTGGTATCTGAAAATATAAAACAAAATTGACAAATCTTTATCTAGACTAATCAAGAGAAAAGGAAGACTCAAATAAAATTATAAATGAAAGAGAAGACACTACAAGTGATAGCACAGAAACACAAAGAATCCTAATGAAGTGCTATTTGGAAACACACACCAACAAATTGAACACCCTAAAAGAAGTGGATAAATTCCTACCGACACACAGAACTGAATCAGGAAGACATAGAAAATCAGAACAGACCAATTTTAAGTAAGAAAATTAAACCAGTGATCAAAAATCTCTCAGCAAAGAAAACTCAAGACTTAAGAGGGCTTCATAGGTAAATTCTCTCACACATTTAAAAAAAATAATGCCAATATTTTTTAAGCTCTACAAAAAATTTGAAGAGGAAGAACTCCCACACTTGCTCTGTGAGGCCTGCATGACCCTCATACCAAAGCCAGATAAAGACACTACGAGAAAAAATAATTATAGGCCAATAACCCTGGTGAATAGAGGTGCAAATTCTAAACAAAAGACTAGCAAAAGAAGTTTAAAAAGCAAATGAAAAGGATCATCAACCATGATCAAATGGGAATAATGCCTGGGATCCAAGAATGGTTCAACATATGCAAATCAATAAATGTAATACACCACGTTAAGAGGATGGAGAAAAACTACATAATCATCTAAATAAATTTTTTAAAAATCCATCCAAAAACATTTGACAATGTACCTCATCATTTTCTAATAAAATGTTAAACACACTAGGTAGAGAAGGAATTTACCTTATCATATTAAAGATTGTATACGACAAGCCAACAGCTAGCATCATATTCAATGGTGAAAAGCTAAAAAATTTTCTTCTAGATCAAAAGCAAGACAGGGTGCTCACTCATATAACTTCTATTCAACCTAATATTAGAAGTCCTATACAAAGTACTTAGGCATAGAAATAAAAGGCATCAAAACCATAAAGAAAGAAGTCAAGCTATCTTTGTTTAAAGATGACATAATTTTATATATAAAAAATTATAAAGACTCCACCACAAAACTACTTGAATTATAATTAACAAAATCAGTAACGTCGAAGGATATAAAATCAGTATGCAAAAGTGAATTGTGTTTTCATATACTAACAACAAACTACTTGAAAAAATACTAAAACACTTCTATTATAATGATATCTAAGATAATAAAATACTAAAAAATAAATTTAACTGAGGAGGTAAAAGACCTGTGTACTGAAAACCATAAGACTTTGATGAAAGAAACTGAAGAAGACATAAATAAATAGAAAGATACACAAAATTAATAGATTAGAAGAATGTGGCTTCAGCGCTCTCAACCCCACAGCTTGGGTTGGTTTCCCAGCCAGTGAACTACCCCCCACCCCCCCAAAAAAGAAGGATGAATATTATTAAAATGTTTATACTACCCATGCAATCTACAGATTCAATGCAATCTCCAGTAACAGTCCAATGACATTTTTCACAGAAATAGAAAAAAAAAAGCCTAAAATTTGTATAGAACCACTAAATACCCCAAATAGCCAAAAGAATCTTGCAAAAAGAAGAACCAAGTTCGAGGAATCACACTTCTAGATTTCAATCTGTATTACATAGCTATAGTAATCAAAATAGTATTGTACTGACATAAAATAAAAAGACCACATAGTCAAACAGAACAGAACAGAGAATCCAGAAATAAGCCCAGGGATATATAGTCAACTATTCTTTGGGAGTGGTACTAGAAATGCACAGTGGGGAAAGGGTAGTCTATTCAATGAATGGTTTGGGACTAACTGCAGACATACATACAAAAGAATGTAACTGCTCCCTTACCTTACCTCACTCAGAGGAATTGAATTGTAATACATTAAAGAATTAAATGCAAGACCTGAAACAGTAAATCTCATAGGAAAAAAACATAGAGAAAAACTCATTAACAATGGTCATCACAGTAATTTTTGGATATGACTCCAAAAGCACAAGCAACAATAACAAATACAAATAGGTCTACTTCAAACTATTATACAAAGCTCATGCATATGAAAAGAAACAATTAAGCCAATAAAAAAGCAGTCTCTGAAGTGAAAGAAAACATTTGCATACCATATAGCTGAAATGGAATTAATTCCCAAACTATATAAGGAACTCACACTATTCATAGCAAAAAACAATTTTTATATGAGCAGAGAACTTGAATAGACCTTTTAAAATGAAGTTATACGATTGTCCAATAAGTACACAAAGAGGTGATCAACATTACTAATTATTAAGGAAATGAAAATCAAAATCACAATGAAATATCATCTCACATTTGTTTGAATGGCTGTTATTAAAAGGAAATAAAATGACAAACGCTGGCAGGATGTAAATAAAGGGGACCCTAGTAAACTGTTTGAGAAAATGTAAACTTATACTGGCACTATGGAAAACAGTATGGCGCTTCCTCAAAAAATTAAAAGTATAACTACTATTAAGACCAGCAATTCCATTTCTGGATATATTCCTGAAGAAGATGAAATGACTGTCTCCAAAAGATACCTGCATTCTCATTCTCATTTGAGGAAGAATCACTCACAATAGCCAAGACATAAAAACGATGTAAGTACAGGTACCCATTGATTGATTAATGGATAAATAAAATGTGACCACACACACACACACACACACAAACACATGATGGTATATATAAAATTAAATATTATTCAGCCAGAAAAAGGGAAATCCTAACATTCATGACAACATAGATGAACCTTCGGGGCACTATGCTAAGTAAATCAGACACAGAAAGACAAATACTATTTGATCTCATTTACATGTAGAATATAAAAACACTGAATTCATAGAAACAGAAAGCAGAATGGTGGTCGCCAGGGGCTGAGGGCTAGAAAATAATGGGTAGATATTGGTCAAAGGGTACAAAGTTTCAGTTATAAGATAAACAAATTCAGGATATCTAATGTACATCATGATGACTTAACTAGCAATACTATATTGCATATTTGAAAGTGGCTGTGGGAGTAGAGCTTTAATATTCTCACAACAACAATAAAATGGTAATTATGAAGAAAAAATAATTTTTTATTTAACCTTATTGTGGTAAGCATTTCATAATATATATGTGTATGAAATAATCACATTGTATACCTTGAATTTAAACAATCTAACATGTCAATTATATCTTAATAAATCTGAAAAAAGTATCATACAATGAAAAAATACTTTTGCAACAAAGATAAAGCATAAATGAAAAATACCCTTAATATGTTAAGTACTCTTGTAGATAACTGGCAGTTTAAAAAATGATCAATGAGTAAAAGCAAAACTACTCTATCTTCTTGATAACCAAATAAATCTAAAATACAACCATTTTTGTACATCAGCTTATATGAAAACCACTTTAAAATAATTAATACTGGTGTGAAGCTGTGAACAGAAACACTAACATATAATTGATGTGAGTGTGATTGGGTACAACTTTCCAGATGGTAATGGGTAATATGCTCAATACTTAAATAGTATGCATTCCTTTATTGTTCTTTAAAAACTTTGTTGTTACAAAAATTTATCCTAAGGAAGTATTCAGAAAAGTTTGCACAAATATATGGAAAGAATGTTTATTTAGCATTATTTTTAAGAAACTAAAATCGATAATAAATACTCTACAAAAGAATGAAAAAATCATATTTTAAGTGATTTCCTCAGGACACATTATTTTAAAATTAAGTGATTGGTTATAGGAGCTAATACAACTATCAAATGCTTTACTAATAAAATTAGTATTTTAATAAATAAATAAGAAGATAAACACCCCAAATTTGATTATCTTAAAGTAGATAAATTCATCACACAGCTAAAAAGTGTTCACATTATACACTAGTATGGTTGGAATGTTTCATTTTATACTTTATATACAAAAATTGCTTATATAATTAGTAATAAATATGAAGGTATTTTCATTTTTCAGATTCAGACCAACACAATTAAGACAGGTTTTCCTATTTCTAGACTATTTTTTCTTCTTGCCTGATTTTTAAGTTATCATTTACCAATTTTATGAGAAGAAATTTCCTACATAATCCGAATACTTCCTAAAAATAATTTTTAAAATAAAATTCATGAATAATAAACAAATCATTCATAATTTCAAAATTAAGGTAGAAGTAAAATCACAGAGACTGTTCAATTATCTATCTTACAGGTGAAGTAAAACAGGTTTAAATATAAAAAAATTAAGTGTTAAATTAACATGAATTCTTTGGTATAAAGAGAGGTAACAAAAAATAAGGACAAGAAAATAGATCTGCATTCAAAAATGATATGGGGGAAAAGGTCCTCAAAATATGTAAACTGTATGTCACAGTTTTCCCACTCTTCTTATCAGAAATGACTGAAAGACGACTACTTCTAGTCCTCCCACAGATTTTCTAATACAAGGGAGGGCTGAAAAATTTTGCCTCCACTGTAATATTTTTTCTTACATTAGACATAGCTGAATATAACTGGTTAGTTGTAGCCACGTGCTTTCTCCCCTCCATCATTCTTGACCTTGCACACATTTTCACCCAGTACACATCGAAATGGAAGAGCGTTCACAAGTTTGGTCAACAGCAAAAAGCTTCTTTTTTTGAAATTTTTGAAAAAGAAAGGTGAGGACTTCTTAAAGAAGATCATTATAGGTGATGCAATTTGGGTCCATCATTATGACCCAAGAACTAAAGGCAGTCCATGGAATACTGCCATATGGAATCTCCTACCCTGTCCAGGCCTAAGTTTTGAATTCTTTTGGCACAGGTGATCCCTTAGGGAAGCATTCCGTGGGCTGCCTTTTGTTCTCGGGGTCATAACGACGGACCTAAATTTCATTACCTGGTAGAAATGCAGCTTTCATATGGATGTGGCGTAAGGGTCCAGGCTTTCCTAATTGTGGTTATACAGTATAATTAGTGTAAAGGGTAACTGAAGCCATGCTAAGAAAGCATGTCTGTTGATTTTACGTATTTTTTTTTTCGGTGGTTCCCTGGCTGGGAGTGGAACCCAGGTCACGGCATTGATAGCGCCGAAGCCTAGTCACTGCACCACCGGGGAGCCGCCGGGAAGTATTTTCTTAATAGTGTAAATATTCACATTTTACTAATGGACAAGGTACAATGTCATTGTATAATATAAAATAAATTTTATAAATTTTAATATAAAATATTACCTAATAGAATCAAAGGAAGAGAAGTTGAAAAGCAGTGGGGATATCAGTGGAAAAGATTCAAGTTTCTTATCATTGAGAACGGTTTTTGTAGACAGTTGTTGCCATGTCGAAGGGAAAGTTTCCCTTGAATCCTAGTTTCTGAGAGTCTTTTTCATGAATGTGTGTTGTGTTTTGTCAAACTCTTTTTCTGCGTCTATTGACATGATCAAGTGTTTTTTCTAGGTTAGCCTGATGTCATAAATTACCTTAACTGATTTTCAAATGCTTCAACAGCCTTATAGAGCTGGTATAAATCACACTTGATCATGGTGTATAATTCTATACATTGTTAAATTTAATTTGCCAATATTTTGTTGATGATTTTTCAACCTATGACCACGAGAGTAATTGGTCTGCAGTTTTCTTTTCTTCTAATACATCTGTTTGGTTTTGGAATTAGAGTAATACTGGATTCCAAGAATAAGTAAGGGGCTATCGTCTCTGCTTCTGTCCTCTGAGACTTCTTTTGCAGTTGTCCAACAGTCTTTGGATAACCTGTTCTGTTTTAATTTATTTTTCATTTGTTTGATTTGCTTTTTCATCTTGGAAATCTGTGTTTACACATACTCAAGCTCAGAGATTCTTTCCACACTTGTATCTAGTCTACTAATAAGTCCATCAAAGACATTTTTTAAATGTTTGTTACAGTGTTTTATCTCTAGCATTTCTTTCTAGTTCTTTCTTAAATTTTCATTCTCTTCTTTTTCTGTTTATGTGTTTTGCATGCTGTGTACTTTATTTATTAGAGCCCTTATAGCTATTTTAAGTCCCGGGTCTAAACATTCAAATATGATTGCCATGTCTGCTTTCAATGCTTGCTGGCTCTTTCTCCTAAAATTGTTTTTTTATTTGTTTGTTTGTTTTACTTTTGGTATGCCTTGTAATTGTTTCTTGATAACTACACATGATGTACTAAGTTTAAAAAAATGCAGTAAATTGACCTTTAGTAAAGTGATAGTAAGGTGTTACAGGAGGAGAAGCATTCTATTGTTTATAATAAGGTTTCAGTCTTTTGGGGAGGCTATGCCTCTGGACTGCAAACTTTATAATAACTTCTCAGTTTTTATTTTCCCCTTAGTTGGGAGAGGATGGCTAGAGTTGACTGTAGGTGGGGTTTTCCCTTCCCCCAGGTAAGTTATTCTCCTATAAGAACACAGTAGGTTAGTCTCTGGTTAACTAGTTTTCTCTGAGGGCAGCCCTATTTAAGTTAAAAGTACTCTGAGGTATTTCAAAGTAGTTTTTTTTCTCCCCCTGCCAGAAGCATGATAAAATTTTTCTTAGTTAAATTTCAAAACATGGTGCCTCCCCATCACGGGAAGGTTCCCATGGAGTTTTTAACTTTCAGAGCTGTTCACACTGAGCCTCCAGTAATTCACCAAAAACCAAGGAGATTTCTGCTTCACTCCGGTAAGTTAAGAATCCCTGTATTTGCCCGACTTTTGCCCAATGTTTGGCCTCTGTCCTCATCTTTTTACAAATCCTAGAATTGCTGATTTTTCAGATTTTTCAGCTTTTTATTCTTTCAAAAGATACAATGGCAGCTTCCAAGCTCCTTAGATCTGGAACCAGAAACCAAAAATTGTCAGTATGGACATTTTTAAAAATAAAATATTTAAGTGTTTCATGATGTTAAATCTAAAGCATTTTTTTCTAATTAAGCACCACAGCAAATAACAAAACATTATTGAATCTTTATTCACATAAAGATTTAAGATAGAATTATCAAAATCAGATTTTAAAAATAATAGAATGACCATTGCTATCTAAAGAAATGTATGTAAATTGGTGCTCCTGTCCAAGCTCAGAATTTCTATGAAAATACCACTGACAGTAAAGGTCTCCATCAATTTCACCAGCAGAGTCCTTCCGTAGTCATGCCTGCCAGACTAAATAAGCATCGAAGCTCCTTCCATTTGTGAAGATAGGAAGTCACAGCACAGAACATAAAATGCCTTAGCAGTGCTAAACTCATTCACTTTTGCTAGATTTGCAGCTGCCATTCACTAGGTATTTTGGTTGAATGAAAAAAGACTTTTTACAACCTATATCATATTAAAACATGTTTTACAAATTTGCGTCTCACAGTAAAGACTGGCTTTTGTTGGTTTAGTTATAGAAGCTCAGAAGTGTTTGCATAATGAATTTTCAGTAAAGTAACTAGTCACAACACCCCCCCATCGAATAGAATTTTATAACTTAGAATATTTAAAATACCATACATTAAAGAATCATCATGCTGTTAGAAAGGCTAGACTAAATTAAGATACATTGCAATGCATTTCCACTCTGAGTAAACTAATAAAACTATACTCAAAGATGATGGAATATTCCCATCTTCTGATTGAATTAAGTTTTTCTGGTTTAACTCAAACAAATTTAAAAGTAAGGCACAGTCTTCACTCTCCTAATAACAAAGTCATGTGAAGTCCATAAATTAAAAATATACGGCTATGCTCTTTACACCAGAGTTAAGGCGTGTCAATAAAAAGTCCCCTAAAAACCTGTTATAGGATCTAATGCTTTGGGAGAAAAATAAGCATTTAAAACAACATAGTGACACTCAATTAAAAATGTACAATTTTTCCCTAAATATTACTATCAGGATTGATTACTTTGATAATTCATAATTGCAAGCAGCAATATTCTAAAAAGAAAATTAAATTAGAGGAGGTTTCTAGTCTAATGACAGAATTCATCTGGGGCAAAATTTCTAACTAGGCCTTAGAGGGCCTCATAGTTTTTTCTCTTTTCTGTTCTGACTTTCTTTAGTTGATGCACCTTTCTATTTTTTGGATACCCACATGGCCTAAGATACATACACGGCATGCTTAATGCAGTGCTGCACCTATTCAGCTGGGACTGCCTTCTCCAAGCAGTATTCAATATTTATTGGTCCTTCTCTCTTATTGGTCCTTCTCTCTCACCCAACTTTAATTGTTGAAAACTTCTTTTCTGCAAGTTTCTGTTGTGCATTATCAAAGGAACAGCTCATTTCTTGATAAGATTAACTTCCTTTTTTGCAGGTAGCACATTTGCATCATACTTAAATTTTCTTATGTTTGCATTGTACTCTCCAAGAGAGGGGGACAGTGTCTTTTCCCCATCATTGTATCTAGCACAAGAGACTAAATATCAGGCTTCTTAAAAGTTATTAAAAATTAATTGTTAAGGAAACATAAAATCTTAAGGTACCTTTTTCTGTTTGTGCTTCTCTTTTGCTTATGATAAAAAAGGACATTTTGGCCTGAAATTGAAAAAATTCTGGGACAGTTCTACTAGGTGGAAGAAATAACTACAAGATGGTAGAAGAAAATTAGACATAATTAAGGTCAGTGAACCACCTTTTATTTATTACTATAATTTCTTTATAATTTTCTCAAGTTATTTTGTTTAACAATTTTATCTTTTTGGTATTTTTACCTACTCATCTGCAGTTACTGATGTGTAAACTCTTGATTGATTCTGTTTCTCACTTGAAAAAGGTTACAACCATATTATAATTACAGATCAAGTAGAAGAGAATCCTTAAAACTATTTGCATAAAGCAGTAGTTGGAAATTGTGTTCCCAAGTTTATGAAGAATTTACTTTATGTATAAATACTACCAAGTATTTAGTGAGTTATGCCTGCTAATTATAATGGAAATAGAATAAGAAAATAAAATAAATTTTATTTCCCCACACTCTCCTATGCATGTGATCAAAAAACACAGTATACCTCCACTGATAACCAGAGAGCTTACAGTATAAAATCTTAAATGCAAGGCAATGAAGACAGAGAAAGGCACAGAGAAGACCTTGTTTCTAAATTATTTTCAATCTTGAGTTGCAGCCAAGAATTTTGATTTTGTAAGCAATCACCTCACCAGATGTCTTGATATACCCCTGCCATGCCCTTGCTATTTCTTTTCTCAGTGGTCCATGTGCTCACATGTAAATAATAGATAGGGTACATTAAGACATGGGGTAAATTGAACAGGTTTATTTGGCACTGAGCAAACATCTGCTGTATAAAATCAAAATTAATCACCATTATGAGTTTCCTGCACTAACTTATTGTCATCCACTTAGAAAATATACATTGTCCTAAATAATGCTAATAGAACATTCAGAAACATACACATGCACTAGAACTTGAGCCCTTAGTTTTCAGGGTTAGAATTCTATGACACTGAGAGCTCCAAAGCAATTGCATTTCTCATCATTTTCTGATCTCTAGGAGTAAGGTTGGGCTAAGTAAAACCAAGAGCAGAATGAGTTCAAGAGTCTCCCCTGAGTCTTTGCAGAGTCTTCATTGATTCTGCAGGAACCACTGATGTGATTTAGGAGTTACAGCAAAT
Source organism: Lyroderma lyra (assembly GCA_004026885.1). Classification (NCBI taxonomy): domain Eukaryota; kingdom Metazoa; phylum Chordata; class Mammalia; order Chiroptera; family Megadermatidae; genus Lyroderma; species Lyroderma lyra. The sequence continues at coordinate 31,058 of PVJL010004715.1, read as the reverse complement.
CTCCCTTTTCAAAGTCTAACTACCCTATGCTACACTGTAAATACTTGTTAATGATGGAGCATTTTAGGTCAATGATATTAAAAAACCAAAAGCACCAAGCTTCATTTAAAAAGAAACCTGAACACTTATCCTAGGTTTTTCAAGTATAATTAAAATAAGTTCAAATATAATCAGAATATTAAGATACTGGACATTCCTAAAAATAGGCACCTTAATTTTTTAAGATGATACAGTATGAATTTGCAATAGTATTTCACTTTATGTAATCTTAATTTTCTACATTTACCTTAACATTATCATTAAACTTCTGGCCTGTGAAAATACTAAACATGCTTCAAAACACTGGGGTTTATCTTTTGTATTTTCAAATATGGGCCATTTCACCCATAATAAGAACTGGGACCACTTTCTTCAAGAGAAGATATTTCCATGGTTTATGCTAGAGTCTACCCAATATATTGTAAGCACTCCTAAAAGGATCCTCCAGCTCTGTAAATTCTGGATTACAAAGAGGTGCTTTTAGTTTTTTATAATAATTGTTTGCTAAAAGAAATTTTCAGTTTTCCTCCAAAAAAAATGGCCATATAGGAAGAAGATTAATTTTAAAGGGGGATAAAAGTAGATTATAAACAATAAAAATAAATCAAAAGAAAACAATACAAAACTTCTTGTTCTAGTGTTCTTCAGTGTGTGTGTGTGTGCGCACGCATATGTGTGTGTGTGTGTGTGTGTGTAATATAATTCAGTAAGTCTGTACACAGTGTAGATTTTTTATCTTCAGAAATTATGTCACAGAAATATTTATTTGTATGTCTTATGTGACTCCAACATGTTCTCTACAAGATTAGTTCTGTTACTTTTCTGCTTAACTGCTTATCAGCTAATTACATAATTTGCCTCCCTGCTTAGTAAATTAAACTCCCAATTCTCCTTTCTACAGTGTACTAACTCCAGATGAGCCAACATCTGTACATAAAGGATAGAGACCATTCAGCAAGGAAGCTGCTGTTTCCTAGGGTGAAATACTGAAAATGTCAGCAGGACTTAACACAGAGGTGAGTTCTACACTGTCAAGGTGAAAATCAGCCAAAAAGGTTTAAGTAAATGAATTGCACGTGAAACACATTCTATGTTAAACCAGTATCTCCATGGTTTTTATTCATTTTTAAAACTTTGTCTTAGTAGTTGACATAATTTTACTGTCTTTCTCACTAGCACAATCTCATCTTTATATACTAATTTTAAACTGTATATGGATTTTGATTATTTTTACCTTGTTGCACTACTGTGAGGCAGAAAGAGCTAGTATTAATATCTTGAATTTACATATAAGAAAACTGAGACTCATAGGAGCTATTAGTTGGTGATACTCAATTGCAAGATCTCTTTTTTCGTCATTCCTATTCCCATACAAACTTATTTCCACAATATCATGACACCTCAAATACTTCATGTTTGTATTTATCAAACCCTGAGTGCCTTACTTTAGTTACTCTGGCGACTGTATTCTTACTCTTGGTGCTTTGAAGCAGTGAGGTGACTTCAAGATAAATAAGTGGAGTATACCAGATTACAAAATGAAGTGGGGAGAGTATATCCTGAGTGTTAGAAACATAAGGTAAGTTAGGGACTTGCTGCAAGTGTAAATCAGGCTATCTAGTACTGGAGATTTTTCCTCTGTTGAGGCAAAAGGCAAACGCTGCCATTATAGCTAATTCTTTCTAATTCACTTTTAGCCTTTCAGTCATCAGGTACTGAACTTGCCCACTCTGGAACACTCAAACTCTCAACTTCTACACTTTATTCCAAAAATGACTTTAAATCCACCTCCCTGTCTCCCTTATCTGTTAACAGATGCTATCCCAAGTAATGGGAAACTGCTCCAAGCAGTTTAGTTGGTGATGCTGAATTTCAAGATACCTTTTTTTCTCATCCCCATACAATCTTACTTCAAAAATATTATGAACCTTAACGACCTAATACTACACATATTTATCGAACTCTGAGTCTCTTACTTTAGTTACTCTGGCAACTGCATTCTGACATTTGGCTGCTTCAAGTTCTTTAAAAGTTATTTTTTTTTACGTTCCTGATGAGGAAGTATCCCCACTTTCAAGTGACCAATTTTCCCTCTATCAGAGAGCACTTCTCAGATTGTTTTCAAGTAGGAGGCTGAGCAGCCCTGACTTGCAGGGAATTGCAGTGGCTCTCCACCAGGAGAGGAGAGATGGAATTGCCCTGCAGGTTTTGGATATGGCATTACAAAGTGGTCTAATGTGATAATGATTTAGTGGTAGCTCTAATTATAGTACAGCCCACGCTGGCCAATGTGTATTGAACACAAAGCCATTTAGCAGGAAGTTGCAGGCCTCCCTGATGGCATAAATAAAAATTGCACATAAATAAAAATTGCACATGTTGTTAGTTATAGGTCATCATTCTCCTGATTCAAAAGTCTTTTCCTCTTTTCTGTGAGTGAAGTGTAATAGCTCAAATTTGCTATTTTATAGTAAATTTCCAAAAGTACACAGCTTTCAAGTTTTCATAACATTAGTGAGCACAGTGACTGAATTGCTCATTAAACTTTAGTTGAAGAAGCAAAGTAAACAGGAATTTGCAACAAAATTCAAGCAAGACTACTATCATTATTGTTACTGTTATTTTAAAAATTATAGAGGTCCTAGAGCTTGTTTGATTAAAAAATTAAGATTACCTAATTCTTTAGTCTAAATCTCTCTAAGCCTCGTGTTTCACTTCAAAAATCAGCACTCAGATTTTTTTGATGATCTATTAAAGTGATGTTTGAACATAGTGTGGGGTTTGGCCTGTGATTAAGTTATTGTTAAACAGTAGCTATTCATTTTATTGAAATAAAATGCATATTTCTTAACTTATAATATGCACATTCCCAATGTCCAGAATTATTATCTGTCTGTGGAAGTATTTTTATGGACTCAAGTCACTTGGGATGTAACTAATAAACAAAATATTTCAGAGTACATTGAGGAAGGGGATAATCGATAAGGATTTCAAACAAGCCCTGAAAAAATCTGGTAATTAATTTTGGCCCCAGAACTCAGTAGACTTTTGCAGTGATACAAAGTTTGAACCTTTCAGATGCCTCCTCTTTCTATCCTCACCATGCTGAATGAATACAAAAAAATTGGTTATTTTGATTACTATTATTGAATTCAATGAGAACCACTAATTTTTTAAGGTATTATGTTTTCAAATAGGCTACAAATAATTGTCTAGATCACACTTTTCTTTTACAATTATTCTTGACTTAGTTTTTTAAGACAACTTAATTGTATAATATGTGTCTATTCAGAAATGTTCTCAGGTTCTCATTTAAAAATAATTTATTGTTACCTCTATAATATTGTTATTTAGGTGTTTTTAATAACTAGTTTCTCTGTGAAGTTTTAGATCACCTTACTATATCATTTCCTGACTCCACATGGTAAAGAATGAAGAATTAAGTTATCTATAGCATTAAAGAGTCATTCAGTATTGTAAATTAATAAACTAACATTTGTGATTATAACAGATATTTTCTTGTTTCATGCTAGTGTTATGCCACAAATATTTATATTGTGTTTTTACCACAATTAAGAATTTAAAAGTCTTTTAAAATTATTAATCTTTAGAAAATGGATTTTCATTTTGAAGATGCATTAGTGATTTAGAGGAAAAGAAAACATTAATGATTTTGGAAAAAAATTCCCAAGTTTTGTCAAAAAGAACTAGCTTAAAAGTTGATCTATAAAAACTTTTAAGTTTTCAAAAAATATAGAATATATATAATATTAAATTTATTGGAACCTAAATGAAAATTCAAAAGAAAAAATATTGTAGTGGTATCTCCAGAAATGCAGCAAGAGAGATAAAATGTATATACAATATGAAGGAAAGTACTGTCCATGCAGTAACTGGAGCTATAACAATGAAAAATTACAGTATTTTATATAAACTCAAGTGACAGAGATAGTGCAGAGGTCCTGAGAATTTCTGAATGCTTACATTTGTTCTGTGCCTTGGAATGAATTGTGACTGTATGAGTATTTTTCATACAAAGACCACTGGCTGACAGATTAAGGTCTTATTTGAGTTGTATATCTGCCAGTTTCCAGCTATGTGATCTTGTACAAGTCATGCATCCACTTAAAGCATCAGTTTTCTCCTTTGTAATTGCATAGTCTAAAAAAGTTAGTTAAAAAAATGTAAGGAAAAACTTGCAACTCTACTAAAGACACACAAAAGTTAAATCATCATTCACAATTTTTAAATAGTATCTTTATTTTACCACTTCAATAGTACTCCCTACCAAGAATAACAGAATCAGTTCAAATCAGAAGGTCTCTGTGATCTATTTTGTTGACATTCTATTTGATTTTAAGGCTTTCTTGCATTTACATGGTAGAATACACATCTCCTTAAAATCACAAAGTTTATATATTAACTATTCCAGAAGCCACTTACATTGTAGTTTTCTTACCAGATTTGTAAAGGAATACTAACATAAAATTGTGTTTGAAACAAAAAAGACTACAGGCAAGATCTATGGCCACAAGATGAAATGACTTCTGAAAATGTAAAATATTTCTCTTATGAGGTTCTCTGCACAAAACTTTACTCAGAACATAGTTAAAATTCAGGAGCTATTTAAAAAACTATGTTTTTTTTGCTATTTGGGGATAAAACAAGAACTTAGTGCCCAAACAAATCTATATTAATTGTGTTGTAGGATTATAGTAATGAGGAGGCATCTTGTGGTATTAACAGAGATAGAGAATCACACCGACAAAAATATATTTTCAAGATCTAATATGAGAGAGTTGTTAAAAGTTAAAGTTGTCAAGTTAAAGAATTCTAAGTATTTTTTGACTCCAGTCAAATAAGCACAAAATATTTATATATATAGTTACCTCATACTGCCAATAGGTTAAAAATGCACAAGTGAAAAATGAAGACGAAACAAGTGTCCAACATGTTTATTGTGAATGTTTTTCACATACAGAATATCATAATTCACTAATTACTTATCCTTTTATTTTACTTGATCATAATTTAAAGCTATGGTATGGTGCTGTAACTATATTTTCACAAATTATATAGTTTATATACAGAAAATTATTTTGGTGGTGTTGTCTCCACTTAAAACCATGTTACATTGGTTATTTCTACTTTCATAAGCACACATTTAGCCTAATAAGCAACTTATTAAAATAACCCAGTTGTTTTATATGATAATTAACTGTTCATACAATTCCCAAGTATACTTAGGCATATCCCTAATTATTTATTTCAACATTTTTTATGGCTTTTGTATCCCGCAACTTAACTGAATTTGTTTAATTCTAAGATAATTTTTGTGGAGTCTTTAGGATTTTCTTTATATAATATCATGTCGTCTGTAAAGGAAGATCATTTACCTCTTCTTTGTTAATTTGGATTCCTTTTATTTCTTTTCCTTGCCTAATCGCATTAGCTAGTATTTTAGTATTGAATAGAGTAGCAAGAATGGGCATCCTTCCCTTGTTTCTGATCTTAGTGGAAAATGTTTTAGTTTCTCACCCTGGAGTATAAAGTTACCTGTGGACTTTTATATATGGCCTTTATTATGTTGAAGTAAATTTTTTCTATTTATAGTTTGGTGTGACCTTCTATTATAAAAGGTCCTAAATTTTATCAAATGCTTTTTCTGAATTTATTGTATTAATTATGTCACTCATTCTGTTTATGTGGTGTACATTATTAAATGACTTTCACATGTTAAGCTATCATTGCATTCCAAGAATAAATCCCATTTGGTCATGATGTATGATTATATTAATGTGGAGTTGGTTTACGAGTATTTTGCTAAGGATATTTCAATCTATGTTCATTAGATATATTGGCCTGTAATTTTATTTCCTTTTGGCATCTTTGTTTTGCTTCAGTATCAGGGTAATGCTGTCCTCATAAAATAAATTTGGATGTATTCCCTCCTCTTCAATGATTTGATATTTTGAGTTGGATTGGCATTATTTGCTTTTAAATTTTGGTGCATTTCTCCAAAAAATGAAGTGAAGTAATCAAATTCTAAAATTTTTTCTTCAATGTAGTTTTTCATTACTGTTTATATCTTCATATTAGGTATAGCTCTATTTACTTTCTTTAATTCAGTCTTGATAGTTTTATGTTTCCAGAAACTTACCTGTTTCTTTTATTTATCCAGTTAGTTTATGTATTATTAGTCATAGTTGTTCCTTATAATTTTTAAATTCTAAGATATCAATTGTAATGCCACCTCATTCGTTTGTTAATTTTATTTATTTTAATTTGTTTTATCTTAGCCTAGATAAAAGTGTACCAATTTTTATCTTTTCAGAAAGACTCTTAATTCTGTTATCTATGTTATTTCTGATCTAATTTTTATTTTTCTTCCTTCTACTAACTTTCAATTTTGTTTCTTTTCTATAGTTCCTTGAGGTGTACAGTTGTGATACTTATTTGAGATCTATCTTCTTCGTTAATGTATGCATTTATTGCTATAAATTTCCCTCTTGGTACTGCTTTTGCTACATCCCATTAGTTTTGGTATGCTGTGTTTTGTTCATTTTCCTTTGTGTCAAGTTACTATATTTTCTAATTTTCCTTTCTATTTCTTTTTTGGCCTGTTGGTGGTTCACAAGTATATAGTTTAATTGCTGCATAGTTGAAAATTTGAGAGTTTTTTTTCTGCTATTAATTTCTAGCTTTATTTCATTGTAATTGAAGAAGCTATTTGGTATGATTTTAATCTTCTTGAATTATGCCTTATGTTGGTGACTTAACATCTGATCTTTCCTGGAGAACATTCTATGTGCACTTGACAGAAACCTATATTCTGTTGTTGGTTTCAATGTTCTTTATGTATACGTTAGGTTTATTTGATCAATAATATTGTTCAAGTCATTTTTTTAACTTTCTGTCTAGTTGTTTTATCCATAATTGTAAGTGGATATTAAAGTCTCCTATTTTTATGTATTGCTGCCTATTTCACCCTTCAGAGTTTTATATCTATATAAATTATTACTGTCATTATATAGTATCTGTATTTTTCTCTTGTGGCAATTTCTGACTTAAAGTTTATTTTGTTAGATATAAGTATAGCTATCCCTGCCTTATGTTGGGTAATATTTTCATTAAAAAATTTTTATGTCCATTTACTTTTAGCTTGTATGTCATTAAACTTAATGAAATCTCTTACAGATAGCAAGTAAATAGATCTTGTTTCATTTTGCTTTGTCTCAATCCATTCATCTACTTTATTACTTTTGATTGGGAAGGTTTCCCCATTCAGATTTAAAGTTATTAATAGGAAAAAATGTATCATTGCTTTTTGCTCATTGATTTGTCTGTTTTGTAGTTCTATTTTTACCTTCTTTGCCTTTCTCACTTTCTTCCCATCTTTCTTATGCTCTATCTCATTATTTTTCTATGGACTCATTTGATTGCTTTCTCTTTTACTTTTATATATATATTTCATGAGTATCTTTTTTGTGGTTTTCATGAAGCTTATATAAAATACCACATAGTTTTAACGGCCTACTTTAATGCATAACAATTTAACTTCAAACACATGCAGACTCCACACTTTTATTCCCCTCACTCTTTATGTTTTTGATGTCTCAATTTATATCTATTTATATTGTTACATTAACATATTTTAGTAATAGCTCTTTTTAATATTTATCTTTTTCAATTTTGCACTAGAATTAAAATTGGTTTATCTACCACTTTCATAGTAATACAATATTCTGTACTTGTCAGTACATTTACCTTGACCAATGAGTTTATACTTTCTTATGTTATCATTTTTCTGTTTAACTTTCTTGACGTTGAAATTTTTCCCTTATCATTTTTAGGCAGGCAATGGTAAAGAACTGTCTCAAATTTTTTTGCTTGGAAGGCTTTATAGCTCCTTTATTTTTGAAGAAAACTATTGCTGGGTCTAGTATTTGTGGTTGGCAGATGTTTTCTGGGGAAGTTGTATGTTTGTTTTTAAATTGTTTTTATTTCAACACTTTGAATGTATCATCTCACTCCTTCCTGCCCTGCAATGTTTCTGCTGGAAAATTCAGCAAGGAGTTTCCTTGCATGTGACAATTCACATGTATATTGCTATTTTCAAAACTGTTCCTTTACCATTGGCTTTTGACAATTTAATTATAACAAATCTCAGGTTAAATTTGATTCCATCTTACTTAGAGCCCTTTGAACTTCTTGAAGCTGGTTGCTTATTTTCCTTCCAAAATTTAGAAGGTTTTAAACTTACTATTTATTTGTAAGCTTTCTGGCTATTTCTGAAAATTTTTGCTCCTTCTTGAGCTTTTATGATGTATACATTGATCTACTTGATGATATCCAGTAACTCATTTCAATTTTCTTCACTCTTTTAAATACTTTACTTTTTCTTGTCTTACTGGATAATTTCAAATAACTTTCTTAGAAGTTTGCTAATTCTACTTCATAGTCTAATCTAATGTTGGACACCTCTACTGAATTTTTTTAAATTCCATTATCCTATTCTTCAACGCCATTATTTCTGTTTGGTTCTAGTTCAGATTTTCTACCTCTTTGTTGAAATTCTCTCTTTGTTATACATGACTCACCTGAGCTCATTGAACATTTTTATGACAGTTATTTTGAATTTTTGGTCACATAATTAATAAATCTCCACTTCATTAGATACAGTGTCCAGAATTCTTTCTTATTCCTTTGTTTGAATCATATTTTTTGTATTTTTTTGTTTATTTGTTTGTATTTCTTTAACTCTGTGTTCATATCTACACATTAGAAAATTCATCACCTGTTCGTCTTCCTGGACTGGCCTCATATAGAAGATGTTTACCAGTCAACATGGTTTGAACATTTGTGGGAATCTCAAACTCTCATGCTAACCAAAATTTCTTTCTTTGTTCTTAGTGGTCCCCAGACATTTAAAGTATGTAAAATTCCATCAGCATCTGAGATAGGCAGAACAGAAGCTAATCCCTAGGTAGCTTTCAAATAAGTTAGAATTTAGGGTACATGATCCAACTCCCTCAGAGAGAATCTAGGAGTTGTAACTTTTTCCTGATCATTCTTTCATGAGCTTGAAGTTGTGATGAATGCTTGCTCAGTAGTTAAAACCACCTGTCTGTTCTCTATATGTCCTAGGGGACTGGCATCTGCCCATCTCCATAAAATCTCCAAAACAGGTGAGTTATTGAGGTAGCATTTCAAGAAGTTGAGATGCTAGATGTGCAATCTAATTTTGTTGCTCTTTAGTGGGAAGGTGTATTTTCGTTTTGTTTTGTTTTGTTTTGTTTTCATACTTGCTCTGCATTAAGCCAAAGAAAGGAGCTGTGATGATTGCCCACAAGTTTGTTCTAACCACCACATCGTTTATGGAAGTTTCCATAGTAGTAACATATACCAGGTCTTGTCAGCTCTCTGAGATAGGTAAGAGAGAAGCTAAATACTTGGGTAGCACTTAGAAAGGCTGAGGTACTACATATACATTCCAACTTCTTTACTCCCAGGGTAAGCACTGGGGAGGCTATACCTGATGCTATACTAGAGGTGGGGATTTTGGGGAAAGGGTGTTTTTTTCTTTACTACCAGTTTTGCTGCTGCAGGTTTTCCATTCACTTAGAGTAATAAAACCTTTTAGGTTCTAGATTTCTCACAAAGGGAAAAGATCAGTGCAATGCTATTGAGTCAGTGTCCATGAGGGGTAAGGAGAGTTTATTGTTTCCTATTCTGCCATCTAAATGACAGCTACGATAACTACGTAATTAAGCTGTAAAATTGTGGAATTTTTCCTCATGAATTTTGTTGTTCTATAATTAATTAAATTTAAAAAAATAATTGAAAGCATTGCTTGCTAGCTTTTTTTAAAGTATGTTAGATTCTATTGGATATTCAAATCAGTATACTTTTTGTGATGAGATTCTAAAGTAGGGGAAATATTTTTTGAGATAAAATTATGTTGGTGTTAATCTACTCCTTAAATGTTATTGTTTAAATTCTCGAGGTGCCATGGGGAATTTCAAGCTACTGATTTTTTTTTTTAAAGAGTGTACATATATTGGTGAAAGTATTTCCAGTGCATCACTGGGAACACTAACCTTTTTAGCATGCTTTTTTTAGGTGTGTCATTCTTGCACGCTAATGAGATGACTCTTGAGGGCCACATATTTTTCCAACTGAATACTGAAATGGTTTTACTGCTGCTAAAACAAGTATGCAAATCACATTAAATTACGGAAAACATGCAACCCACTTTCAAACATCATGGACTAATCATCATGGCTACTGAAATGAATCTCCCAAAATATATAGAAGAAAATTTGAATTAAAATTCAGACTTAAGAAAGCTTATATTGATTAGGATAAAATAATACAGTAGTAGTCTCTAGCAATAAGAAAAGAAATGAAATATATGAACCAAAGAATTTATGTTAACTAATAAATGCCATTCATCTTGTTCTGTCATGTCTCTTACAAGCAGATGAAGACAGATGAAGTAGATGAAGGCAACAGAAAACAGCACCTCACCAGTAAAATTCAAATTAAAAAATTAAAAATATGTATATAGAAAATTAAATAAATAAATTTAGTCAGGGTATACAGTTTATTATACAATGATTTTCCCCCCATTTAAACCTTATTCTATAGTAGTATTTTTATAACATTAGTGTTTATCCTGTTTAATTTATTAGTATAAATGGATATTAATTTGGGAAGCTTGATTCTATTGCAATGTTTGCCATTATTTCATATTTTTAACTCTTCTTTTCTTGTTAAAATTATTTACATCATGAAATAGACTTTCTCTGATGGATTAATCTTACTCTTCATAGTTCTTTGATTTTACTACTACACTAGTAAAATAAAAAATTTATATATAATATATATGTGTGTGAATATATTACATAATATATAACCTTTGTATATGTTATACAAAGGATATCTATATCTATATATCTATATCTATCTATATCTATCTATATATACACATATATATGTGTGTGTGTGTGTGTGTGTGTGTGTATATATATGTGTATATATATATATAAATTTTTTTTAATGTATACCATTGATACTAGAACAACCAGGGTTTAAACTGCATGGGTCCACTTACATGTAGATGTTTTCAGCAAATAACTGTACTGTTGTCAACCTGTGTTTGGGAATTGAGGATGTGGAGGGCTGATTGTATGCATTGATCTATGCCATTTTATATAAAGAATTTAAGCATTGATAGATTGCAGAGTGTTGGTGCCCCAACCCTCACATTGTTCAAGGGTCAAATGTATATTTATATATGTATATCCTTTATATTACATATGTCAATATTATATAATATTATTTATTTAATGGATAAAATATCTATTCTTTGTGACAAGTTTTTTGTTACATTTTTGGTCAAAATCCAGAAAATTATTGTTTTGGTATAAAGTTTTGTTATCTCTTTAATAAACAATTCAGCTTTGGTGAAAGAATTTGGTACAGAAATGCAACAGAGCTATGGAAACAGAAAAGTCCAAATGAAGAGAATTATAAATAAAGGCAACTGACGTTTCTTAAAGGAGTCCAAATTACATTCAGTGTAAATTTTATCCAAAGATTTGAAATGTCATATGTAAAGTTAAAACTAAAGAATATGTTCATAATAGATCTTAGGACTGTTCACACTTTATAAGCATATGCTACCTATATGTCTATAAAAGTATATTTATAAATTATAATAGAAAACATTTCTTAGTAAATAAAGCATAAAATATGACAAAAAATAGAAAAAACCACTAAACAGATTAAGTGGCATGCTGAAAAAAATATCTGGAATTGAGTGCTATTTTAACACCTAAGGAGCAAATAAATCAAATATATTTTATATTATATACTTACTCAGGAGCACAAAAAAAAAAGGAAAAAATCGTTGCATGGTATTTTAGTACTATAATAGAACACTGATCAAAACACCTAGCACAGATGACATTGACATTTTATTTCATCTTATTTTCAATACAGCACACCAGGATATAATAATTATAATAAAAATACACACATTTATTTAACACATAATATATAATCTACTATATGTTAAGCACTATCTATTTATTCTTATTTGATGTTAACGAATTTATGAGGTCGGTGCTAATTATCAGTTTGCATAAAATTAAAATGAGAATTACAGATATTAGGAAACTCCCTCAGCAGTTTCTAATTCCATATGTAAGGAGCTTAAAGGTTGCCACTACCTTGTAACAAATAAAAAGCAGTACAGGCTGAAAAATTCTCAACACTTGTGAGACCCATAAGAGAGGTGAGGACACAGGGCAAAATGATCCTCAAGATTGAAGAAACTGACAGAAGAGTAAAGTATTACAGGTTAGCCTCACAGACTCCTGAACGAAAACCACAGCGGGTACCAGTGCCAGATAGGTAAACATAAACTGTAATGAGTGAATTTCTGGATGCTCACTGTAGACAACCCTTAAGTTAAAAACTCCAAGAGGACCAAGTCATAGGGAGGTAGGGAGCCCCCCCAAATTTTGTGAGATTTTTCTCCAGGAGCTCAACCAAGTGCAACAGCAAATACCTGAGAAAAACGATGCTCTGGCAGAAGAGAGAAAGGAATTATTTTGAAATATGTCTGAACATTCTGTTAACAAGGCCTGCTCTCAAGTGAAAATAGTTAACCAGAGACTCACTTACTGAGCTATTTCCACAGCCCTACTGACTTGGCTGATGGGAAATAACCCAATTTCAGCTCACTCTAGCTGTCCTCTCTGATTAAAGGGGTAAAAGGAAAAACAAAGATACTTGTGAAGTTTACTGTTCAGAGTATAAGCTCCCTAAAAGACAGACCTAATCATAGGGATATAGAACATTTTCCCTCCTCTCACACCCCTCATCATCACATTATTGAAGACCTATTTATAACAATTCATTTTACCGGGCATGGAAGGCAAGTTAAAATGATCACACCAGGAGTTTAAGACAGCCCTGATTATTATGCTAAGCATACTAATGGGTAAAGAACAGGTGAACACTGTCATCAGAGAACTGGAAATCGCAACTAAGAAAGAACAACAACAAAAGTATGCTAAAGATAAAACCAAAACAGAAAAAGCACCATAACAAAAGAAGGATGCTTTTGATAGACTTATTAGTGAGCTGGACACAGATGAGGAAAAGACTGATACTACTCAGTTTCAAGACTTATAAAGGTATAGTAATCAAGACACTGTGGTATTGGTGAAAGAACAGATAAATATATCAATGGGGATAAAGCAACAACGGAAAGCCCAGAGATGGATAAATATATTAACTGATTTTTGAGAAAGAAGCCAAGGTAACAAAAAGCATCAAAAGCAATCTTTTCAACAAACGGTGTGAGAATACATGGACATTTACATGAACACACACACAGAAAGGTATCTAAACACAGACTTCAAAACTTTCACACAAATTAACTCAAAACAGATGCCATACCTAAATGTAAAATGAAAAACAATAACACTCTTAGATTATAACATAACAGAAACCTAGATGATCACTGGTGTACTGCAATGACTTTTTAGATGTACTACTGAAGGCATGATCTGCAAAGAAAATAATTAATAAGCTGGACTTTATTAATATTAATAACTTATACTTTGGGAGATGATATCAAGAAAATGAAAAGACAAGCTCCAGAGTGGAAGGAAATATTGGTAAAAGACACACGATAAAGGAATGTTATCCAAAATATACACAGATATCTTAAAACTCAACAATGAGAAAACAATGCAAAAAATGGACCAAAGTTTTTAACAGAAGCATCATCAAACAATATATATGAATGGAAAATAAGCATGTGAAAAGATGCTCCACATCTTATATCACAAAAAAATGCAAATGAAAACAACACAAGATACCACTACTCACCTATTAGGGTGGTCATGATTTGGAACACTGGAAACACGAAATGCAAGGGGCATTTAGGAATGCTCATACACTGCTGGTGGGAATGCAATATGGTACAGTCCTTGTGGAGGCCAGTTCATCAGCTTCTTACAAAACTAAGCAGACTCTAACACACAATCCAGCAATGATGCTTTCCCTCACTTTCTATCTTTCCCCCTGGCATCCAGCCGGAATGTCTAGATTCCAGATTCAAAATTTGGAAGGATACTCGGCCTGTGAGTCACTGCTGGTAGAAGAGTCCCTACGACCACCACCACACTGATAATGATATTCGGTAATAATGTAAGGAAGCAATCAGCAGTTATTCTGTCACTCCACTATAAGGTTTATTTTTTTATTGACATATTATGTAGCCTACCTAAGACATTCCCATCAGTGAACCAGCTCTCTCATAATCCATGTGGCTGAGTATTTTTCTTGTCTTCTGTGTTAAATGCATGACCCATATTTGATCAGTAAAAGTCAATCAGTATCCTAAACCAACGAGTGATTAAAAAATGACACTTAACCCAAATGGGGCAAATCAGCACATTCTCTGGGGTATTTATGCCAGAGTTATCAGAACAAACTTTTCCCCAGCTTTGGGACTGGACACTGAATAGATGTTGTAAATTGAAGTGGCGACATCTATCCTTCCGGGTTTCATGAAACAATTTATTTGTTGTAAGAAAGAATGAGAGCAGTGTGCAAATAAAAGCAGAGGCGGGAGATGTGGAAAGAAAGAAAGATTTCTCAGAACACCTTTTGAGGTTATACTTTTAGTCATGCTTAAAGTCAGTCCTTCCTCTGGAATTTTAGTCAATAGTTAGCATTATTTATTTGTTTTCTCTTAGATGTAAATTATTTCAAATTGGATTTACATTACTTGCAAACAGACTCTTAATAGTGATTATCATCCCTACTTTTTAAATATTTTGTTGACATTTTATCTACTTCAATAATAAAAGCAGTATATATTTTGAAAGACAGAAATATTACTCTTAACATTATATAAATGTTGACCTATGAAACATGATTGTGTCATTTCAAAATATATAGAAATACCAAATCATCATGTTGTACAATTTAAATTAATGACATCTTATACGTAAATTACAACTCAATAAAACTGTAAAAAATACTTGATTGAATCAAATAATAATGAGAATATGCAGTTTGGCATTATAACATAAACATTCGAATAGCTTACTTATAGCTTAAATCAATTTAAAGTAATACAGGCACGACTGTGTTTCTATTCTATTTCATCTCAATTAGTTCATCTAAGTTAATCGTAGTAGTTCTATTCATGATCAGTTTTTACTAGAGAAGTGGTCTTGTGACTGTTTAGAAATGTATTCATCCTGGACAATAAGAATTAAGAATTTTTCAGTTTTTTTAGAAAATGGCTATTAAATGTTTTTTCATTACTAAGTATGAAATAAATGCAGAGGTAAGTCTCTCATCTTCCTCTGGATACAGTAATGCAGGAACTTGTGTGCTAGTACTAGCCTGAAGATACAGATTTCAAGACGTTAGAGTTTGTTCGTGGCACTATTGAGTAGCTGTTCTCTACACACTTGAAGCCTGTACTGCCTCAGGTCTTTCTGTTTTTTATTTGTTTTGTCTTCCTTCATCCTGTTTGAGGAGGCTTCCAACCAAGTATTTGTCAGGGTTCATTCCCTTGAATATACTTTAAGCATATTTTGACCGTGGATACCCCAATAAAATATTTTATGTATAGGCTTAAAGGCAGGCTCAGAATAAGCCATGATGACTTACTAGAAGAAAGATTTTAGAGACATCTGTGAGATTTCAAATCCTTTTTTTTTTTTTTTTGAGATTTGTTATCATAAGACTGGATGTTACAGGAAAACAATCTCACTTACTTGACATTATTAATGTTACTCCACAAAACATTTGAGTTAAAAAAATCACTAGTGAAATCAACACATGTGTATGTGTATCTCTGAGTGTTTTATCTCACCCTCAAAAGACACAAAAGTTCAAGTGAATATAGTTAAAACATGCCACAGCACAGATAGATTACAAATGAGAAGAGTCATAAGTAGCAAGAGCTACTCCTAGTTAGGCAAACATTTTCTATGTCCTACTCTAATTATTATTTAAAGGCACAGAGCCTTGTAGCCTGACCTTTAAAAGAAGAACTGCATGGGTATCCAGAGTGAATGGATCGCAGTGAAAAATGAAATTGGATTCATATGCAACATTCAGAAGCCTGTGGCCGCTGCCTGATTTTGTCTGCTTCAGGAATTATGGAGGCCTGTCATTTTGGAATTATGCAAATTTAATCTGCTCGAGTTTATAAAAAGTAAATACTGGACATTTGAAGCATTATGAGAAGTAATCATCTGAGTTAATCTAATCAGTTATAGGAAAACAAAAATTAATCTAGCAAATAATACAAGACAACAAGGAAGCCCCCAAAACACATATGGTGAGTGAGAGTAATGCAAGTATTTCTTCTTGGAAGACGCGGATCCTAGAATATGGAACTGATGAAGGAGCTAAACAGAATGGCGATAAGGACTCTTAAGTGGAAAGTTGTAGATAAGATATTAAAAATCAAGCAGGTTCTCAAAACCGTATCAGATAATTAGCAGGTGCTAAGCCAGTATTGGATTTATTTGAGAATCATGGAGCCATTCTACCATTCCCCTTGGGGTATCCTACAGAACTACTGTAGATGGTGCCTTTTTTAGTCCTAAACAATATTTTATATTTTAAAATAGGGAATGTAGCAGAATTATCATATATTCAAAAGGCCTAGAGAATAAAGAGCTATTATTCATTACCTTCTATAAAGCAAGATCTATCAAAAGGTTTCTGAACTTTACCAGTAACATTAAACAGCAAACAAGCAAAATATCTGGGCATTTATTTGTTAAATAACCAGCAATACAGGTTCAATTTTTACAACAATGTGAAATGCTTCTTTCTGTGAAGCATGCACTTAGATCCTGATGCAATTTACTTCAGGATAGGTATGGTAGATACCAGTGGTGCACCATCCATACTCCCTTGGTTCACCCAAGAGCTCACCAGAGTCGGGGAGAATAGCTCATCTACTAGAAAGCAGCCATCATCTATTCTTGTTCACCTCAGTGCTTGTCCAAGGTTCCTCTGAATGCAACAGTCATGCTACACGGGTGGAGTCTAGGCACTAGTCCAGCACCCTTAGGTTCTTCTCACAAAAGCTGATTCAGCTAATGTTATTGCTAAATATTAAAAACATCCATGGGGGTTCCCTGGTGGCGTAGTGGCTAGGCTTCAGTGCTCAATGCTGTGGCCTGGGTCCAACTCCCAGTCAGGGAACTACCAAAAAAACATAAAACAGAACAAAAAACATTCAACCACTCTGCATCAGAGCTCACCATGGAGCTTCTTTTGGGAGCCATTACTCATGGAAGCAACCAGTCTCTGGCAGCAAATTAATTTCATCTGATGTCCCTCACTGCAAAGCATAACAAAGTATTCTTACTGGGACTAATGTGTCTTTTGAATTTAGATTGCCTATTTTGCCTATAGTATCTCAGCTTCTCAACCTATTGAATATTTTCCCATTGGATAAACTCTCAGACTCAACCAGAAATTCCATGATTACTAGTTAAAATTTGAAAATGTGACTCCCTCCCTTTATTATTTTAACCCTGCAAAAACAAAACAAAATAAAAAAGAAGTGACAACACACTATACCCATGTTTTCAAAATACTGTTATCAAAAAATACTGAAACAGTCTACAACCAAGAAAAAGCTACTTGGCAATGTAAGAGTTTAGTATAATATATACTTAGTTAATAGAAATTGAAAAATGCTTTTTATAAATAAATATTTTATCTATCTGAAATACGCTAAGGAAACGTCGTAAATAAAGTTTATTCAAAATGTTTTTAAAATGCAATACTGCCATTTGTGATGACATAGATGAATCCTGACATTACCTTGTTAAGTAAAATAAGTGAGACAAAAAAGTCAAGAATCATATGACTTCATTCATATGTGGGATATAAAGCTGAAAGCAACAAAGAAACAAGACAAACAAAATGTCAAAATCATGAACAACAGCTTAGGGGTTACCAGAGGGTTAGGGGGGGTAATATAAAAGGGTAAATGGAGCCCAATATAAGTGACGAGGAACAGACTCTGGGCACTGAACATACAATGCAATATACAGATGATGTATTAGAAAACTGTACACTTGAAGTCTACATAATTTTATTAACTAATATCACAGAAATACATTTAATAAAATTTATAAAAAGAAATTCAAAAGTAAAAAATGGTAATAATTTTTCTGAGTAATCATATTTGTGATTATAGTAGTATTCTATGCCCAAGGATAGAAGGAATAGTATTATTACTTATAGAAAGTTAGTACCTTCATATATCAAAACCCACAAAAAATGTTTAAAAACTACAAAAGGAATCATATACCATTAATATTTTATAATATAAAAGTGATTTTTTTCAATAAAATGTCAGAATTCAAATACCTCAATATTTTAAAATAATTTCACAACTTAGATTTTGCAGTTATAGATAAATTAACTGTAAGAACATTAGGGGGTTCCCTGGTGGTATAGTGACTAGGCTTCGGCACTCTCAATACAATGGCCTGGGTTCAACTCCCAGCCAGGGAACCACACACCCAAAAAAACCTTAAAAAAATAAAATTAAAGGACACTCTTAACCCTACTTAAATTTTTTCAATGTCTCTAAGTTTAATCAATTTTATTGAACAATTTAACAATAACCAGATTTTCTATGACTAAAATACTATAATACAAATGTGTACTTGTATCACTAAGATTTTTGAAAGCTAAAATTAATTCAGAGAGAGTCAACATTCAATATATATTTTATTTTAGTAATTTATACTATTTTTGTTCCATTTATTTTCAATTTTAAGCCAAGTTATATACACAAATGGCAGTAAGCTAAGGAGAAAAATTAATAATTGACACGGTAATATTTGTAATCAAAATTGAAATATTTGTTTTTCAAAAATAGGGAATACCAATTCACCTAATTTCATAGATGTACAGATATATTTAGAACCAAATAATTTATGCAAAACGATATGTCAAATACTTTTTATATTGCATACATACATCAATGTAGATATTCATTTAATTTTTTCTTACAAATTCCAATTTATTTTCAAAATATCTTTTCATTAATTTTATCTATGTTTTCCACTATTAAAGATCTTGAATAAATTACAACTATTATAAAGCTTTTCTCTGATGAATCTAATAATTATAACACATGTGGGTCTCAATGTACTTCTTTTTTAAACTGTGAAATAATTTGATTATATCAACTTTTGCTTTCATGCCTTCTTAACTTTGGACTATTTAAAATGGACATTCCTCCTAGGGTGAACATTTTATGTTTAGCATATAGGGATGTGGCCTTTGCGCAACCTCAGTTGAAAGCCTGGAGTAGATACACAGACTTAACACAGTTAAAGAAGAGGAAAGGATAAAATACAATTTATTTTTTATGTATTTAAAATATTTCTAAATTATTTATTATGAAAATTTTATAATCACGATACAATAAATGTTAGCAAAATAAAAATGTAAGCTCAATGGTATCAAAAGTAGAAAATAAGGCTCTTAAAGCCATTTTCCTACTTGGGAGTGCTCCCACCTCTTAGGAGTGTAATTTCCCTTTGCCATTCCAGGCCCTTGAACCACTCTCCTCCTTGCTCAGGCCCACTCCTACCTCTTTGGAGTGTAGTTTCTTTCAATAAACTATCTGTTTCACCTCTAAGAAAATAAGTTAGATAAAGACTAAATAATATATGGGTAAAAAAATACAGAAATCATTTATAACCTTGAAGAATGTAGTCAGTTGGGAGGTACAACTGGAATTATTAAAAACAAGGACTGTGTGAAAATTCTTGTTTAGGGCTTAAAAAACTAATTATCAATTTCTTTTTTATAAAGAAATTTCCACATTTATAGCTACTTGTTTTGGTTCGTAACTAATGAAAAACTAGTATAATTTTTATTGAATGAACCCACATAATGTCTTAAGTGACACAAATATTCTGAGAGGCTTATTAGATATTTGATTCCCAAATCAAACTAAGGTGCACTATGACTAAGATATATTGAAGTTTTGTTAGTAGATTAACCTCCTAAGAGTAACTGGCTCTGTCCTGCAAGATATAAAACACGATCACCACTTATATGAGACCTGAAATATTTTAGATTTAACTATTTCTGCTTCCACATTATAAATCTTGGTTGTGGTTTATATTATTTTAATATGTTGGGATATTTTCATTGACAATTTATTGAAGAATTCACATGTATATTGCAAGATACTAATGGCATGTGATTCCTTTTGTAGTTTTTTGTTGTTGTTTGTTTTGGGTTTTTTTAGTAAATTTTGGTATCATGAAGGTACTAACTTCCTATAAGTAACAAAAATATTCCTCCTATTCCTGGGATATGAAATTTTTTAAGTCACCTAATCTTGTCTAGGTCTTTCAAACTTAAATTTATTCTCAAAATACTAATTTAGGGAAGGTACATTTTGTGCTTGGAGGTTCTTTAACAACTGCACAATATCTCTGTTAAGTATTAACTGATTTAAGACAACAATCCTACTCTTTGTTGAATCAGTTTTGGAAGTTTGTATGTTCAATGTTAGAATAGAAATTTAAGATATAATTATATATAATTAATATCACTTCTATATCATGTTATATATAATTACATACTCATATATCACTTATGTATTTAATTATATATGTATATATACATATATATATACCACTCACTATTCCTTTGTGTTTTGTAACTTTTTGTATATATGGTGATTAAGTCTCATTTTTTATTCTTAGGATACAAGGACTGTCTGTTGTGCCTGTATCGCCTTAGTATCATGATCAGTGTTTTTAATTCTTGTACTTGTTCCTCATCTGTTTTTCTTTTTTATGATGTCATTTTTTTTTTCTATACTCCTTTTCTAGGACTTTCATTGTTGCATTTGTTTTCTGTATGTTTTTTTCTTTTTCTACTTTACTGAGTTGAGTATACAATAGTAAATTTATTTTCATAATATTGTTCATTGAATGAAAATACATAATCTTGTTTTCCTTTGATTATTGCTTCTATTATATCACAGAAATACTGATGGAATGCTATATTGAATACATATTAGAACATATAAATAATCTTTATTTGTTTTTAATATTTTAAGAATAGTTTTTAGTCCAATTAATTTGGCTTTTTAGAAAATATTACTTCTTTTTGTCTTTGTGGGACATGTATGTGTGTATTTGGGCATCTGTTTTTATTCCTGAAGTTTTCTATGTGTTTTAAGGAAGATTGCCTTTTTATAAAAATACATAGAATATAATTGGTACTTTTTAAATGTATACAGATATCTGCTTTCCTATCTTGTAAAATCTGTGTTCACAAATATTTTATTTTCAATAGAAAAATAATTTAGTTTCTAAACACAAAATTATAAGACACTTTAGGATGACTATTAATTATGTATGAAATTTCTTTCTTTGTCTACTTTCTTTGTAAAAGTTGATCAAAAATGTTTTTAAAGTCTCACTGAAGAAAGCAACAAAGAAAAAATGAACAAACAAATAACCCATGGACACAATCAATAGTTTAATGTTTATTTGGGGACGAGTGGGTCAGGGAAGGGTGAAAGGGGAGAAAGGGGAGGGGGTGGGAGAGGAGGAGGGGGAGCTAAATATAAGGTGATGGAAAGAGAAGTCACATTAGGTGGTGAACTTATTATACATCAAGTTGACAATGCACTGTAGAATTGTATGCCTGAAACCTATGTAATCCTTGCTAACAGATGTCACCCCAATAAGTCCAACAATGAAAATAAATTTAAAAACCATCTCACTGAAATTATACCTTTAAAACATTATATGTTTGAAGTAACTATTTATTAATTGAGCTCCTTGTAAGAAAAAAAATGACAGCCAATATATTACTCCTATGTAACTTACATTCTAGTAGAATTTATCCCTAAATTCAAGAACTGAATCAAAGCTCACAGCACCTGATATATATATAAACATTTCTGATTGGAGAAATGAATTAATAAATGAACAAATATGTCTCAGCCCCATATTACTCAATCACCATTTCCCTCAAATTAGCACATTACATCATTATTGTTTGTACCTTGTATCAACAATGTTAGGGGAGAAAACTTTTTTTTAGAGCAACACCGCTGGCTGCTCTGAGAGATTATTTTATCATCTTTACCTTTATGGCACACATTTTACAACGATAAGCCTTGTATGGGTTTTCTACACTGTCTGTGACTGATGGATATGGGGGCGAGGAGGCTGAGGGTGTACTCCAGATTGCCCATTTCTGTTGTACCTGTAGTCACATCTTCCAGGACAGCTCATCAGTGACAAAGCTGATATGCATCACTTGATTATCTTTCTCAGTGGGTTCAAAATTCTTATGGAGCAGCAGGGTCCTATTAATTTAGCATACTCAAACATTATGTAGTCACTCTTTGCCTTATCATGATTTAATTCCAGCAGATTTTGAGATGAATAATTCTTTAAGGAATGTTCACAAGGGAGCGCCCTCCAGTGATACAGTGATTCTGGAAGTGAGAATGGCAGGTCTGACTCAAGACTGACAGGACCACACTGTAATTGTAGTGAGGCTTCAGCCAATCCTAAAGGTTCTCTGCACCAGATTTGCCCTTCAACGTGGTCCTAACTATACAAAGGAACTGGGCGTTTATATATCTGAGTTAGCCAGTCATTGGCCACTGGTTTACTTCTGGGAATGGAGGTAATTGAGAAAAGCATTCCCTGTAGCTGAGGACAAATTTCCAATGAGAAAAATCAAATGTGCAGAGATAGAAAATTACATTCATAAAAATTGTGGAAAAGGTGGCTTTGGTAGTGAAGACGTCATCTGAGTGGAGCTAAAGAGAATCTACTAGATCCTTGAACCATTTTATGATTTGTGCTTTAATTTATAATTTGACTTTAATATTGTTACCTTAATTTTCACCTGAAAAATGTGCCTGGAATATATTTGAAAAAAACTGCAAATATTTTTTTGTCATTTTCATAGTGGGTCTTCCATCATTAGGCTCCAATTTACTTTGCAGACGAACATTTTATTGAAGTTTAACATAAATACATGTAGAAAAGTGTGCACATCATAAAGTGACAACTGGAGGAAGTATTATACAAGGTCCAGCAGAAGTAACACTCATTTATTACGTGCTTCACGTGAAGAAGGTAACAAACGAGTGGTTGCTGGGCTCCGCACTGGTTTTGACAGTACAGCTTCACTGGTCACATTTGCTGTTCCCTTGTCCACCAATGGGCCATTTTACGTCAGGGAACCTGGAACACAAATGTAAGACAACTTGTCTGTTTATTAAAAAGGGCGTTACTTCTGCCTTCCTTTTTATAACCAATAAGCAAAACCTGTCAAAATAAAGGATTTTAACACCAATGCACAAATGTTCCCAGTCCCCTCAATGCAATCCTACGTTTTCCTGACTGCTAATGTTATAGATGGACTTTTCTTGTGTTTTTAAATCCACTTTTAAAACTTTATTGTTTTGATTTTTACATCTCTATATTCCTGTCTCAATTTTAAACTACTTAATTACTATAGCTTTACAGTTATTTTTGCTTGCTATCTTATGTAAATTATTCAGTTCTGAAATTTTTCAGTATTGTCTTGGGTACTCTTTACTCATTGCAAGTGTTGAGTTATAACATCAGCCTTGTCAGTGCAAAAAAAGTAAGTGACACCTTCACAAATTTTAAATATGCATGTATATAATCATGTCACCATCACTCTCAGAGAAATACTAGGTATCTGCTAGATAGATTAAAGCTGTGTTTTATAAATTACTGTCATTTTATGAGTATTTAGTATGTAAATATTAGTCTTTTAATTAGATAATTTGGTTAATTTACAGTTAATATGATTATTGATACAATGGGTTTTATTTTCACACTCTCACTGATCCAATTGGTTTTATTTTCACAAGCTCATTTTCTGTGCTCTATTTGGTCTATCATTATAGTTTATAGAACATACTCGTAGACAGTTACATTACTGTCTTTCTGAATTATTGCCATTTTATGATCAATTATGTATTTTAAATTATTTATTTACCCCTCTATGATACTGCATTTTTTCATTCATTTAATATTTTTCCAATGGTAACTTTAGAGGCTACAAATTGTATCACTGAATTGTTAAATACAAGTTGTCATTTTCACTATTCTAGAACTTTAGAACATTTGTACCAAGTTTTAGCTTTATTCCTTTCTCTTACAGTTTTTAAAGCTATATAGACTTTAACATTCACAGTCATTGCTTTTTTAATTTTAATCATAATCTTTCATTTATATTTTTAGCAATATTCATTTAAAAATATTTTTCTTTTTATTATTAGGGTTTATCAGGTTGACATTAATTAGTAAAAACTGCATAGGTCCCAGGTATACAATTCTACAATACATCATCTATGTATTCTGTTATATGTTCATCACCCAGAGTCAGTTCTCTTTCCATCACCATATATTTGACTCCTCCTCCCTCCTCTCCTACCCGCGCTCTCATACCCTCAGGTAACCACTAAACTATTGATTGTGTCTGTGAGATTTTCTTTCTTTGCTGCGTTCAGCTTTGAGTTCTACAAATGAGTGAAATAATATGGTTCTTCATGTTCTTCATGTCTGGCTTATTTCCCTTTTCGGTCTCAAGGTCTATCCATGTTGTCATAAATGGCAAGCTTCTGCACAGCAAAAGAAACCATCAACAAAGAGACAGCCAACCAAATGGGAGAAAATATTTGCAAACAATGTCTCTGAGAAGAAGTTAATATCTTAAACATATAAAGAACTTGTACAAGTCAACAATAAAAAAAATAAACAATCCAACTAAAAAATAGGCAGAGGACCTAAAAAGACACTTCCCAGGAAGACATACAAATGGTCAACAAATAAATTTAAACACACTCAACTTCACTTAGCTGTTAGGGGAATGCAAATCAAAACCACAATAACACCTCACACCTGTTAGAATGGCTATAATCAACAAGGTAAGGAATAACAAGTGTTGGAGAGGGTGTGGAGTAAAAGGAACCCTCACACAATGCTGGCAGGAATGCAAACTGGTACAACCACTATGGAGGACATTATGGAAGTTCTTCAAAAAACTAACAATAGAGTTACCATATGACCTGGCAAATCCCATATCTAGGTATCTACTCCCAAAATTTGAAAACCTTAGTCTACAAAGACATATGCGCTCCAATGTTCATTGCAGCACTATTCATAGTGGCCAAATCATGGAAACAGCCAGAGTGTCCTTTGATAGACAACTGGCTATTTCTAAGCCATGATATTCATTCTTTATATGCATAGTTTCATTCTTTTTTATAATTATGTTTCCTTATGGTATTATTCTTTTCTTGAAAAACCTTATTTAGCATTTTAGTACACTCCTGCTAATGGCAATTCCCTCACTCCTTCTTTTCTAAAAATACATTTATTTCCCTTCAATAAAATGTTCACTTATTTAATTTCAGCATTTTGGGAAGACATTCCATTTACTGTGATTTCCATAATTTCTGTTAAAAATAAGCTGTTAAATCCAAATGTTGCTCCTTTAATAGAAATGTGTCCTTTTTTTAAAAAATCTGGCTTCTTTTAAGATTTTTATTTATTTTGGTGCAACAATTAGTATATGTTGCTATGCCTAGATATGATTTTTCTTTTCACTTATACTGCATGGAATTTAACCATCTTTATTATATTTAGCCTCCTACCTGTACAACTTGATAATTTTGCAAGTGTTTTAAGAGATTTCTCTCCCTGAGGAAAGCCAGATTTTCAGTGTTTGACTGTGGTCTGCAAATCAGCAAATAGCTCAGAGAAAAATGCAGCTTTCAAATATATGTTTACCTCATTGTATTTCCCACTTACCTAGAATCTTCATCACTATAATAACAATTGTTCAATAGTTTTATAATGTCTGCCCCTTAATAATGTGTATTTTTAATTATCCTGCTTTTCTAGTTATTCTGATTATAGAGGTATTAGTCTGTCACAAGCTTCTTCATCTGCAATATGCGCATAGGTTCTTTCTGTTTTTCCTAAACATTCATGCTTAAAACTCTACCATAAGCCACAGTTTCAACCACTTTACATAAAAGGATATTGAAAGGAAAAACATGATTCTAATAGGAAGATTTCAGGAGATCATTTTAAATATCAAGAGTCACTGAAACAGCTTAAAGGCAGACGCCCACAGAGATACAAGGAGAGGTATAACCCATCATGCAAGTTAGAAGATTGCCCTGACCTAAAAGTAATTGGTGTAAAGTTTTCATGCACCCAGGAGCCAATATTTCTTGTATTTCTGAAGGCCTAGCCTTCAGAATCTCTAAAAGTGACATGCTTGTTATAAGAATTGAGTGCATGAATTTCATTAGGTATTATACTTCATTTACAGAGCATTCCATTCCAGATGTGATTTACAAATGAGAAATCATTTGTTATAAGCAATTTTGCTTAATAATGTTTTTGACATATACCATCTTACTATGTTATCAGAACAGATAAAGAATTTAACCAAAGATGAGATTTTCATACAGCAGAGGAATAGTCTAGTCAGAAGTATAATCTGAAATAGACTTTTTGCGTGTCACTATATATATTTTAAAATGAAGAAAACAATATCGCTGAGTGGTTTAACTTTATTACATCATGTGGTTTTATTATTTAAGTTTTCAAAGTATTCACTTTATTATTTTGGTTTGTTTCTTAGAGGTTGCTCTATTTTTCTTGTATTATTTTTTGTTTTTTTCAAGTTAATTGTTAATTTTTACCAAATTGTTAACATTTATCTTATTATTTTTAAAACTATAACTGATTGTTTTATACCTTTAACATCCATAGTCTTCTTTTCTAAAATAACAATTATTATTATTAAATTTATTGGGGTGATATTGGTTAGTAAAATTATATCAGTTTCAAGTGTACATTCTTATAATACATCATCTATGCGTTGCATTATGTGCTTATCAACCTGAGTCAGTTCTCCTTCCATCACCATATATTTTACCTCCTTTTCTCCTCTATCACCTCCCTGCCCTTTACCCTCTGGTAACCACTAAAATGTTGTCTGTGTCTGTAAGTTTTTGTTACTTCTTTGTTAGTCTTTTGCCTCTGTTGTTGTCAGCTTTATATCCCACAGATGAGTGAAGTCATATGGCCTTGACTCTTTCTGTTTGACTTATTTCATTTAGCATGATAATATCAAGATCCATTCATGTTGTTGAAAAGTATTAAATCTTTTTCTATAACCAAAAAATATTCAATTGTGTATATATACTACATATTCTTATTATATTACCTATTGAAGGACACTTTGTTTCCATATCTTGGCCACACTGAATAATTCTGCAGTGAACATCAGGATACATATTTCTTTGTGGACAAAAGTTTTCAGATTTTTTGAGTAGGTACTCAGAAAAGAAAATGCAGGATAATATGGTAATCCTATTCTTAATTTTCTGAGAAATGTTCATACTGTTGTTCACAGTTACTGTATCAATTTATATTCCCACCAGCAGTATATGAGGGTTCCTTTCCTCCATAGACTCTCTAACACTTGTTATTACTTGTCTTGATGTTAACACACACACATGTATGAGGGATTATCTTATTGTGGTTTTGATTTGCAGTTTTTGACAGCTAGTAATTTAGAGCATTTTTTCACATATGTGTTGGCTGTTTTTAAGTCTTCTTGGGAAAAGTGTTCAGGTCGTCTGCCCATTTTTTAATTGAATTGTTGCTTTTATTGTTGTCTTTGTTATTGTTGAGATTTATGAGTTATTTATATATTTTGGATATTAGCCCCTTATTAGAGACATTGTTTGCAAGTACCTTCTCCCATTCGTTAGTTGCCTCTTGGTTTTGTCGATTGTTTCTTTTGCTGTACAGAAGCGTTTTAGTTTGATATACTCATAGTCCCATCCATTTATTTTTGCTTTTACTTCCTTTGTCTCAGAGGTCAAATGCATAAATTCCTCCCTGAACCCAATGTCCATAATTTTAGTAACAATGTTTTCTTCTATGCAATTCATTGTTTCAGGTCTTATGTATAGGCCTTTGATTCATTTTGAGTTAATCTTGGTGCGTGGTAACAGGTAGTAGTCTAGTTTCATTCTTTTACCTGTGGCTTTCTAATTCTTCCAGCACCATTTATTGAAGTGGGCTTCTTTTCTCCATTGCATGTTTTTGTCTCCTTTGTCAAAAATTGTCTCCTCATATACATGTGCATCTATTTCTGGATTTTTAATTCTATTCCATTGATCTGTGGGTTTGTTTTTTGGTCAATACCATGGCTGTTTTAATTCTTGTTGCTTTGTAGTATAAATTGAAGTCAGGAAGGGTGATACTTCCAGCCATGTTCTATTTTTGTAGAATTACTTAGGCTCTTTGGAGGCTTTTGTGATTACATATGTATCAAATGACTTTTGGATATATTTCTTAAAAAGTATCATTGGGGTTTTGAAGAAAATTACAGTAAATCCATATATTGCTGTGGGTAATATGGCCATTTTAATTAACTGTGTTGATTCTTCCAATACAGGAACACAAAATATCTTTTTATTAGAGCATGTTTATGTGACTTTCCCAATTTTTTTTTTCGTGGTTCCCTGGCTGGGAGTCAAACTCAGGCCGTGGCGTTGAAAATGCTGAAGCCTAGCCACTGTGCCACTAGGGAACTCCTCCCAATTTTTAAAATGATATCATTGCTTTGAGTGGATAGGTTCTTCAGGTCTTTTGTTAAGCTTATTTTTAGGTATTTTATTCTTTTTTGTTGCAATTGTAAATTGTATTGTGTTTTCCTTGTTCTGAGGCTTCATTGTTAGAACAGAAGAAGGCAATGAATTTTTGTGTATTGATTTTGTATCCTGAAACCTTACTGTATTCATTTATTATTTCTAATAGCATTTGGGTGGAGTCTTTAGGGTTTTCTACATTAAAAAAAATCATGTCACCTGCAAAAAGTGACAATTTAATTTCTTCATTTCCAGTTTGGATGCATTTTATTTATTTCTCTGGGCTGATTGCTCTGGCTAGGATTTCAAACATTATGTTGAGTAACAGTGGTACTGGGGGCATTCCTATCTTATTCCTAATTTTAGAGGAAAAGGTTTCTGTTTTTCCCCATTCAGTATGATATGAGCTTAGGGTTTGTCATACATGGTCTCTATTATGTTGAGGTACTTTTCTTCTATATATATTTTATTAAGAGTTTTAATTATAAAAAGATGTTATAGTTTGTCAAATGCCTTTTCTGCATCAATTGATATAATCATATGGTTTTTATATTTTATTTTGTGTATGTGGTGTGTCACTTTGACCGATTTGTTTGCATTAGATCATCCTTGTGCCTCTGGAACGAATGCCACTTGATCATCACATATGTTTTTAATGTATTGTTTTCTTTGATTTGCTAATATTTTGTTTAGGATTTTTGTGATCCATATTCATAAAAGATATTGGTTTGTAGTGTGTGTGTGTGTGTGCGTGTGCGTGTGTGTGTGATATTTACTAGGTTTGGTATCTGGGTAATGTCGGCCTCATAAAATGAGTTAGAAATTATTGTTTCTTCTTCAATATTTTGGAAGAGTCTAAGAAGCACAGGTATGAAATCATCTTTGAATGTTTGGTATAATGTACTAGTGAAGGCATCAGTCCTGTTATTTGCTTTTGGGGAGTTTTTGGATGATTGTTTTGATTTTCTTACTATTAAATCTATTTTGAGTTGGACTAAGGAGGCTATATGATTCTAAGAACTTGTTCATTTGTTTTAGGTTATTGAATTTATAGCATATAGTTCTTCATAGTATTCTCCTATGATCCTTTATATTCCTGTGGTATCCACTGTAATTTCTCTTCTTTCATTTCTTATTTTGGTTATTTGTGTCTTTTCTCTTTTTATCTTAGTGAGTCTAGCCAATGGTATGTCAATTTCATTAATCTTTTTAAAGAATCAGCTCTTTGTTGCGTTAATTTTTCTATTGTCCTTTTTGTTTGCAATTTCATTTACTTCTTCTCTAATTTTTATTATATTTTTCCTTCTATTGACTTTAGGTTCCATTGTTCTTTTCGTTTTTTCTAGCTTCTTTTGTTTGTTTGTTTAATTGTTTTTTTCTGAAAGAGTGACATAGTTCTTACAGAATACTTTCATTTCTTTTAACTCTCAAGTCTCTCTATTTTTCATCTGTGTCATTTCTATATTTCTTTCTTTGATATTACTAATTCTTTCTTTAATCTGGTCAGCTCTATTTCTTAAGCTAGCTATTTTATTTTTTATCTCTTTTATTGTGTTTTTCATTTCCAGAATTTCTATTTTAAATTTTTAATCTTTTTGGTAAAATATTTATTTTGTTCATTGATTTTACTTCTGAATTTATATAACTGCCTATCTGAGTTTGCCTGCATCTTCTTGAGTTTTTTCAGACCTACAATCTTGAATTCTTGGTCATTTAAATCACATACTTTCATGTTTTTAAGTTCATTTTCTGGAAATGTTTTATTTTCTTTTATTTACCTTTTTATTTTTTCTTTGCATAATAGGATCTTAATAACAACATAAATAAAATCTGTAATATTAAAAATTAACATGTGCCTTCTGAAATCATATGTATCTTCACTATGTTATTGCTAATTCAGAGAAGGATTAATTAAAATTTTCCAGATTGGAAACTGTCTTATAGTAGATAAATACCACAAAGCTGTCTGCAAAGTTACATTCCTGGTAACGTAATTGTACCCTATGCCAACAAAAAATTCACCATTCTGGAAAAGACAGCCTCTTTAGTAGGTGGTGCTGGGAAAACTGGAAAAACATATGCAAAAGAATGAACCTGAGCTATGAACTCTCTCCATATACAAAAATTAACTCGAAATGGATTAAAGACCTTCATATAAGACCTGCAACAATAAACTGTATAGAAGAAGACATAGGTACTAAACTTATAGACCTAGGATTCAAGGAAG